>JANCOA010000049.1:18179188-18189332 GCA_024363135.1 Leptodoras oyakawai
AATTAACACAAACAGAAACAAACAAAGGTGAACAGGACAAAGGCATGGAATAAGGAAACTAAAGTCCGGAGGCGCAGCGGAAGATTACGCACGGAGGCGTGGCGTGTGGAAGCGCGGGGGCGCGTGGAAGCGCGGAGGGTCTCGGTAATGAGATGAGTGGAAGGATGACGTCTGGAGAAGTGGGCGTCGCGAAGATCCTACCGGGAGATGAGGCACGGAGGCGCGGTGCTAGCTGAAACACGGAGGCACGGTGCTTGGTAAAAGTAAATAAAGTTTTGCGAGGATATATTTTTTGCTGTACTTCTTTTTGCATGCTGCAGATATCATAAAAGGCAAAGTGCACAAAAATTATCAATGTTTTTTTTTTTTATTCGTGATTTGTAGGGTTAACAGTATATAAAAGTAATACTCCCCATGAAAAGTTTACCAATTTGGTTTTCACCACTGAGTTTACACCCAATGAAACACACAACAAATAACTATGGGTTAAAATTCGTAAGTGGTACCCTTAAGGGACACAATGTGAATCATCATTCTTTCTCATATCTGCATTACACTAAATTAGTTCTCAGCCACATGTTAAGATGATGCATCGGGCCGCATGCACTCCAACTTCAGCTACTCTTTTTGGGAATTTATTGTGGTATGTCGCTCTGAAGTCACCTTATCATTCCTTCTTGTAATGCGAATACACACCAAAAAAGGCCCTGGAATGAATGTAGTTCTTGGGGGAGCTCCATGTGGGCAGTTCCCCCCAGATTAGTCCATAAAACTGTTTGGTGAGAAAACGCCTATGGCTTGGGCTTGAATCGCTGCTTCTGGAACAGGCTCATTAATCTTTACTGATAACATAACTCATGATGGTAGCAGGAGAATGAATTCAGAAGTCTTCATAAACATTCTGTCTGCCAATTTACAGAGAAAGTCATCCAAACTAACTGGGAGGAACTTCATCAGGCAGCAAGGAAATGACCCAAAACACACTGAAAACCCAACAAAGGATTTTACAACAAAGGATGCTGTGTGTAAAGGAAAGAAAGTAGGTGATTTTACACTGACACAGCATGCATTTCACCTCTTGAAGAAGAGACTAATGGGAAAAGACCCCAAAACAACAACTGAAAGAAGCTGTAGTTCAAGCCTCACATAGAATCACATAGAATCACATAAAATAATGTAACAGTTTATTAGTAATAATCTTAGTGTAATCTTAGTAGGTTGCAGGATTCATACAGTTTGCACAAACAAGGGATATGTAACCAAACAGTAAGCATTATTTACTTAAAGAATATTTGTTCCTATACTTTTGCTCACCTAAATATTGGGTGGTCTGCCACCTAAGGTGCCATGCTCTAAGTAAGAGCTGTCTAATCTTACCCACAAAAGGCTGATGTGAGTGCAGGTTTTTCTCCCAACCAAGCAGAAGCCACACACTACTGAAAGTCGAGATCCACTGATTAGATCAATTGATTAGACACCCCTGGTCTAAGTTGTTTAACACATCTAGAAGTAAATACCAATTACTTCTGATCTCAAGCCCCTATGTCTTCAGTGTACAGAACAAGCAAAAGAATTGCCCTTGCTGTTCCAATATACAGAGGGAACTGTATATTTTCTCTAAGGTGCAGATTTGGGGAGTTCATGGGCATTTTAGGAACTGTTGTCTTTTTGTGTTAATAGCTTATATTTTAAGTTGAAGTATAAGAATGTTTTATATTACATTCACCAATAAGCAGAAGTACCTTCACTCCTAATATTATCCAGGTATTTAACATGAGAATCTCATGAAACCATTAAGCAATATTTGTAAATGTTTCTAACCTTTATCATTACTACTAGCTGTCTGGCTTTGAGCTCACATATGGGTTTGAATTCATATGATTCATGTACCAATTAAAGGGCCCTAAGTTCAGATATGAGCTCAGAGACATGCCCTGAGGTCTGTAGCCAGCTAGTCTTACAAGCCTGGCGTTTAGCTGTCACTGGAGAATATGCTACTTTTCATCACTAAACATGGCCAAAACCTTTTATTTTCTCAGGAAGAGGCCATTTGACAGAAATTGCAAATGACCAACTACAGGTTTTGCCTGGAACCTGTCAGGAAACTCATTTACTCACCACTAAGGGCTTTAAAATACTCTGCAATAACTTTTTATGATGTAATGGTACAAATGTTTTTTTTTTTTACTCAAAGATTAAGTCTTTCTCGGAAAAGCTTATATTATCATGGTATTTGTTTTCTGACTGAAATTCGGTGCATGAACGTATGGATAGCAATTTTTTAAATTTGGGAGCTTATAGCCAACAAATTGTATAAAAGATATATGTAGATATATAAAGATATATGGGCCATAGAAGAAGCATCTGAGGCTGACACTTGGCAGATAGACACCAAACTATTTCAGAAAAGAAAAGACCATAAGACCGGTGCTATTTGGGTGGTGGATCATTCTGCTGGCATTGAAATTAATCCGTCATTACTTAAAGGTCTCTTAATCATGGACCCTTTTACACAACCAGACTATTCACTAAACAGTGAGTCATGTTGAAATCCAAACCAGATCTCTGCTCTGGATCTAAGAACCACTTCAACACTGGTGTATTTTTACGGTAATGTTAGCCAGCTATTTGCTTATATAAGCTTTTAGTCTGTTAATATAAGATGTAATCTTATTTTCTAGGGCTGCTTCTGTTGATGTGCAGCTACTCTCCATGGCAGCTAGTTGCATAGTGAAAACAGGCTCTCCATTTGACTCAGCTACTCGGCTTGCTTTATTGGACTGAAGAGCTAAACAGGGTTGACTTTACTTCAGTCAGGCCTATATTATAGGGCAGATGCTTGTTCCAGTAATATTACATGTTGTTTTCATCAGAGGTAAGTATTACAAACGTAGTTGTACTTTAAGGGGATTTCCTGTGTATACTGTAAAATTAAAGGTGAGTCTTGACTTCAAGTAATTATTGACAATCTTAATCTAGGTGGAAAATTCTTCAACCAAAACATCTCCTGTGTGTTTTCACGAGAAAAAAACAAAACCTATGTAAAAATTCTCCCCCAATTCTTGGCTCTTTCTCACAATTATCTGCTGTAGTACTGAAAGATTTTTTCCTCATATAAATTTTAATCTTATCAATCTGGTGTGGTGCTTTATCAGACGACACAAGCCAACTGTGACAGAGATTGGTAGCGCACAGGACAGATAAAATTTCTGAAAGCCCTGTAAAGTTTCACATTCTTGATATTAAATCCCAACCAGCTGTTAGGACATTGTGATTGCTTTTAAAATTTTAATGCGTTTCTGATAACTTGAAACCATTACAAATGGCGTAATAACCCAATGATAAGTTATGAGAAAAATTCTGTTATGATTAGGACGTAATGCTGTGTGTAAATGCATGCTGATTGAATTGACTTAGCTTGCAAAGACTAATGGACACATTAAGTGAAACAGGAGCTGTAAAAAAGTGGAGGGGCCAGAAGCTGAGGAGTCCTTCAGTCTCCATAGGCACTTGAGTATGAGAGCTGCAGGGATAATGGCTGGCTAGTGATAGATCAAGGTTCCAGTGCCATACTTATAGATATTTTTCTCACTGGAGGATACACTTTCCACCATGCATGAATATTTTAAGAGTCAGAAAAATGAAAAAGTATTATAGTAATAGTATATAGAATAAATGGCTATGATGTTTGGTCTTTTGGGATTTAGATAAAAAAAAGCAATAGATACACATTGCATAAGCATTGGTACTTTGACACGCATTGATATTATTCCGAAGAAACAACATTCTCATTGATTGTGCTGCTTTTGTACATGCTTTTTTGGTTAAAGACGAACATGTAATTACGAAGGAATTAACTGAAAAATATTGAGTCATTAATCTCTTTAGCCTGCATCTGTTAGCATGTGCAGTATTAATAGATCAGCTGCTTCATATTTATGAATTATTGAAGGACAGTCATCTACTGGCATGTTTTACTAACAGTAATGTGAACTCAAACCCTGAAGCTATAGGGCAGCATTACTACCTGCTGCTACATTGTATGCACAGTGGTACTAACATATTCGTTACAGAATGCTTTTTTTCTGCAATGGTTTTTAATAAGCTTCCCTGGAGAGAATAACAGCACTGAGTATCTTCTTGTAATGTCTAACATGGTTGGAGACGCGAAGGATTTCTGGCCTCCTCCCGTTAGAATACTTGAAGCTATTAGTTTTGTGCTTGTTGATTTTTGTTTTCTCCAATTCAGACCACAATTGTCAGAATGTTAGGATCATGTTGTTTAATCCTCTGTCTATGGCCAAGTTTTAACCACCAGGCAGAGGTTGTGAAATTATATGTCCTAGTGCTTAACATAATTCATCGTGCCACCAAAACAGTCCATAAACATCAGCGGGTTTGGTATCTGATTCTATTCCTTGATTGCCAACATGATTTTTTTTTTTTTATCAGTCATGTTTATGGTGTTCAAGGCCAAAAGCCTTTTCTATTTTGAACTCATCCAACCAGAACACAGGAATCCATTAACAGTTCCATTGAATCTTGCCAAAATTCAGTCACTGCACTTTTAGAAATGGTTGCTTTTGTGTAGTTCCTCCACATATCTTCTTGGAATCAAATAGCAAATGTTATAACTTCAAAACCCCCAAAACCTTCAAATAAAGTGTGGAATTCTGCAACTAGACCTAATTTGCCCGTGTTACCATTCTCCTCAGTGTGCGTGTATGTTTGGGGGGCAGGGAAATGGGGGCCAGTTGCAGTTTTCCAGCTCTTTGATTCTTCTGAAACAAAACATCTCCAACAAAATGTGTGTGTGTGTGTGTGTGTGTGTGTGTGCGTATTTGAGCAGAGGGGGAACGTGATTAGATAAAATGTGCCTGGGTGGCCGTCAGCATACTTGTATATTACCTCAGTGTGATTCACAGAAAGTGCAGAGGCTGCAGATAGAGCTGTGTTTCTCACATTACACATCAGGGCAGTCGTTCATCCATAGACACTCACAATGCCCATATTTCATCTGCTGCACAGACGGGTCGTCAACCCAAAAGAATGATGGCCTCATTGACTGGCCTGACTTGCACTCACCTCCTCTGACCCTGTTTTACCGCTCCCTTGTCTCACCCCATCTTTTCCTACCCTGTGATCTTTTTTATTCTTTCTTTTGCTCTGAGATAACATATAACATATATACTGACATAAATACTTGTGAGATACAGCATCAAAAGACTGAATGCAAAAATCCAGGCTAGGCATATGGGAATACTGATATTTAGAATTATACATATGTTTTACAGAGTATATTTTATATAACATAATACTGATACAGAGAGAAAGTGTTTATAAGTCATGTTTTAGACAGCAAAGTAAGAACATGGTAGGTAAGAGATTATCTGTTAATGAGCAGCCGTTGGACACAAACAAAGACATTGCCTTTAATTAGTAGTAGTTTTTTCATCAGCTATAATATCAAGATTCTGAATCTGTAGGACTGAGGCCAACTGATATCCCATATTGGTAGTTTTTTCTCTCTTTTTTTGCATTGTCTTTGTCTTTGTTACAGGCTGGATGCTTAACTACACTTGAATAAATTCCAAAGATTACTGCACAGACAATGAATACATTTCCATCAGCATTAATTTCATGGGGCAGTGCTCATCATCATGAGCATTCAGGAGCCCCTACTTCTCCTGTAGGGATCAAGTTTCTCTCAGTTCGCTTCCTGACCTCAGAGTTGAAGACAGCCCTAAAGCCCACTATGTTTACCACCCGCCGTCACCAGCACTTAGGACTAATCAAACAAACTGCTGGACTGTTTACTGTGTCACATATGCCAAAACAACAAGCAGCAGATTTCCGCTCTTGGAAACAACCAGATCCAAGTCAGGGTGTGCAGTCTTGAGGGCTTTCGACTCTTTCATGTGTGTGCATGAGAAAGCCAAAGAGATAAGACAGATGTGTGTATGTCATGTTTTTTTATATCTTTGTGGGGACCAAATTTCCCCACACAGACAGGAATATCTGATATTTTTAACCTTGTGAGGATATTTTTCTGGTGTCCCCATAAGGAAAGTTGGGTTGTAGTTTGTGACAAAAAAATAAACCTTTTTCTTACTGAGGTTAAGGGTTAGGGTTTGAGTTAATCAGCTGCATTAAGAGTTATGTCAGGGTAAGGTCCTCACAAGTATATCAAGACAAAGTCTGTGTGAGTGTGTGTGTGTGTGTGTAGGAATGTGCATGCATGTGTATTTATGCATTAGTGCAAATGGGTGAGTGGATGTACAAGTGTGATTGAACATGTAGAAAAACAGAGGCCTGTTTCCGTGTGCCAGCCAGTTTCCTGAGCACTAGTCTGCTCCCACAAGGAATTAGAACAGGATCAATTGCGCTTATTATATCTAAAGTTTTTCTCCACATCCAAGGCCCCCTCAAAACCATACACTGGTCACATGGGACCAAATTCTCAGCTGCATGCAATTATGTTGAGGACTGACTGACTAACGGTTTCCAGATTGCTTCAGAATGGCCTCCAAATTAAGAGAGACAGTTCAGAGTATGGATGAAGTAAATCCATTTCTGGTTTTGTCAGTTCCAGGTAGTTGGTCAGAGAAAGAGCTGCAGGCTACGTCTTCAAGGACTTGTGGGGAATAAAATCTTACCAAATGGAGACAAATTTTTGTTACGTGCCATTGCTACATTTGAAAAAAAAAAGAAAAAAAAAACCCAAAGGTTACCGCCATCTGTTTCTCACATCGCCAAGCAGACAGACTAAAGCAATGCTTAAATTCTTAAATTCTGGGAAGATAAAATGAATTTATAATCTTAAAATATGAGCCTATGTGTGCAAAGAAGTCATGTTCCTCTATAGTTGTTGATCAGAAATGAATTTAATTATGGCCAAATTATTATATTGTTTTAAATGTTTAAGAGACATCTAATCAGGATTTGATTATAAGTCTATGATCCTGGTAGTAAAACGGCTAAACTCATCATCATTTTATTTTTGTTTTTTCCACATTTTTACTTCTTGTGCATGAAATGAAATTCACACATACAATAATGTAATTTTCCATTGCCTGTATTCAGACTTCTGAACATTTCATTTCTCATGCCTCATGCAATTTTCCATAGTATTAAAAAACCCTACAGTTGAAAGAATTGGTATATTTGCTTACATACACTAGAAAAACTGCAAAGAAAACAAGACACAAGACTGACAATGAGATGACAGGAGTCATCTATGGAAGCAATCGAGGGAAATGAACGGGTCCACTGAAAAAGCATGAGTTCTGTGACTGGCAGGCAGCTGAGGCCTGTCTCACTCAATTAGTGCACTTTCAGACAAGAGTGGACTTTTTGCTTTGTTTTCCTAAAAAGAGGGCTCTGCCTTCAATGCTCTCTTGGGGAAGGGGGGGTTGTTTTGTTCAGTAGTCTTGAAGTTCTCCAACTATGTTTTTCATCTACAGGACAAGAAAAACTCAAAGTTACATCTGAATGTCTTTGACCTGCACCGAACTGGATTTTACAATGTCTTTTTTTTATCTAATTTGTTTGTTGGTGTCAGTAGTATTAGTAGTAGTAGATTTCCAGGCATTACTTTTCTAAAAAAAATTAAAAATTAAAGGGGACATTTTATTAAAGAAATTAATATATGAAGTAAGGCTGGATGAGAGAATAATAAAGGTAAAGGCTCACATTTATTTAGATAACATTGTTTGTACAGATCCTAGAATGGTGTCTCTTGCTCTGGTGCTTTATTAACACAGAAATAAATGTGGAGAAATACAAGCCCAGTCCTATATATCATTATATTATGCAATACTTTTTGTAATATTTTATAGACAGCATGCAAAACCCTTGTTGAAAAACATTTATCTGCTGCTTGTCTGCTGTCAGGTTTGCTTATAGATAATCTTTTTAACCTAAAAAATCCGCTTAGGGACATGGTGAGTTTCTGAAAACTCTTCATACTCTTCAGTCAGTTGAAAAATTATTAATGTGCTGGTTACACACAACTAACATTATAAAAAAAACAACTCTGTATTCAAATTGATAATATAATGACCATAAAGCTGAAACACAGGCAGAGAAATGAGTATGTGGACCAGCCACACATATGAACAGTGTCGTTTTCCTCCAGCGTATCTGATCTTCTTGCCTAAAGAAAGCAGGAACGCTCAGAACAGCTTGTGAGGCCTTGG
Source organism: Leptodoras oyakawai (assembly GCA_024363135.1). Taxonomy (NCBI): domain Eukaryota; kingdom Metazoa; phylum Chordata; class Actinopteri; order Siluriformes; family Doradidae; genus Leptodoras; species Leptodoras oyakawai. Next base: position 18,187,387 of record JANCOA010000049.1, read on the forward strand.
GGTGACAATGTGAACAGCATTTGGCCCTGGCTGCTTTTAATACACTGATCTAGAGTTCAAAGCTGCACAGCTGTGAGAGAGAGAGAGAGAGCGTAGAGCTCAGAGGGTCAACAGACTGTGTATGCAGAGCCGGAGCTTTGGTGAGGGAGGGGGAGAAGAGACAGACAGCAGCTGCAGTGTGACAGTGAGGCCTAGCAGGACTTCACTCTTCTCTTGTCCACAAAGACATCATGCCATAGTGCTGTCAGGCCTGTCAGTTCGACCTGCTCGTTAACAAAAGCAAGTCCAATCAGAGCCACAATACTCACTGATATTGACAGGCGCTCTGAGACTGAGTCATATGGCGGCCAGTAGACTTGGCCTGGCTTTAATTGACTATTCTCAGTGAACTGACTTCTGATTAAGGTGTAGTACAATAATTGGCTTGCTGACCCATTTAATGAGGGAAAGTGTTTGTGCACTATCAAAAGACACATCATGGTACTGGGGATACAACTGTGTTTTTAAGTGCACTTTTGCATTCTGATCTTAAAATGAACACTACTTTAACCATCTGGATATCATATGTAGAGTTATCTAATTCAGTTTGTATGTTGCTGTCTACAAGTTCCCAGTCTAAGGGCAGTAAGAGTTCAGCCACTTTCAGCAAGAAGAAGGTGTTGTTTTTCTTGCTGTGGGATGGGAGTTTGCAGTGACTGTGGAGTGTCATGTATTTATTTGTAGAGGGAAATTGCTGACATTTTGTGGACATTCAACACTTTAAACCAACTAATCCAAGTCTTTCCCTGCCTGTGAGTGGTCGCTCATACTTTCTTTGATGTAAATTGTGTCTGACAATACCAGTGAAGAAATGTATGAATTACTTTGTGGTAAACATTGCTTTTGGCACTGCATTAAATGTCAACTCATTTTTACTTTTTGTCAACATCCCACAAAAAACAGAGATGAAAGATTTCCTTTCAATGACTATGGAGAAATGTCCAGTTTAACCAACTGGCCCCAAGGAACATTTATTTAAAAAAAAATAAACAGCTGTATTATGACTGTTTCTGACAAATCGGACAGAAAGCACACACTAGCACTGTAGATGTCTACATGTTCTCTCTTTATTAAGTCTAGGGATGAGTAGTACAGGTACATGATTTGTTTAATGCAAATGTTGTTTATAGCAATTATCTATAAACACCATTAAGAAATGCTTGATATTAATTTTAACACTTAAGGTTAAATAGGTTAGATACAGCTAAGCAGGGAGTAAGCAGGAATAAATGAGTATTTTTTATTGATACCCAACTTACTATTATTAACTATTAATGAATTCTAGTATAGTGCTGGATGGTATACTGCAACTGCTGTTTATACCACCTGTATTCCAACAAGTCCTGCCTTCCTTTGCAACAGTTTGGATTGTGGTCCCAAATACGTCTGCCCTCCGATTGGCTGATTTTACTTGAATGTGAAGTTCTAACTAATTGTAAAGTAGGAGGGTGGGGTTTGCCTGAATATGCTTGGGGACAGAAAATCTTCACGTTGCTTACTAGAAACATAGCTAGCTAATTGGCTATGGAAAAATACAAAACCCAAGAGTAAAAATAGTGGCACCATGAGATGATAGCCATGTTGAATAGTCCCATCCTTGCCATGGTGAGTTCCAATGTCCAGAAACAGGGTGCTGGGGTGGTGAAGAGGCTAAAATTGTGAAAGAGCATGGCAGAGTGGTGGCTCATGAACGAGGAGGATCTGTGTGCTTCAGGCATAGCCATCAGCTCTGTAGCACTCTTTACAGCGAGATATCAGCTACCTAGAAGTATAAGCCAAATACTTACAGTACAGGCCAAAAGTTTGGACACACCTTCTCATTCAATGCATTTGAAGGCATCAAAACTATGAATGAACACGTGGAGTTATGTACTTAACAAAAAAAGGTGAAATAACTGAAAACATGT
>JANCOA010000049.1:18217384-18229206 GCA_024363135.1 Leptodoras oyakawai
TTGAAGTTTACGCTTATGTTCATTGATTCATTCATCATTCAAACTTAAATTAATATTTCTCATGTTAAATATTGAAAAGCGATTAAAATGTGATTAATTTTGATTAATTAATTACAAAGCTTCTAATTAGTTAGATTAATTTTTTAATCGAGTCCCACCCCTAATATACATTTTTTTATTCAGTTTTAATCAGTTTATTTGTTCTCCAGGCTGTTAACGAAAGTTTGCTTGATGTAAGTGTAAGCATGATGGTTAAACCCCCCACCAGAGGATAAAAAGACACAAGCAGAGGGGTCTATTCATGCTTTCCCAATATAACCAAATTTGGAACACAAAAATACAGAGAAACTCACTTGCTTGGTCACTAGCCTGATTTAATAATTTCTCTAGCTAAATAACTTCTTAAATGGGCCATAAACTCCTCAATAAAGATAATTCAGCTGACCATCATATATCATTTGTTCCCACCAAATTATACAACCAATCGTTGCCTTTCTTGTTTAGCAAAAAAAAAAAAGCTAAACCCCCTATCAGTTCTTTTTTTTCACACTTAAGGCTAGGCTGTGATGCTGTTTTACGTAACTGAGAAGGCATAAGACATTTCCACACAAATTTCTCAACAGTTCCAATCTGACATCATGACAAAGCACTGACTGAATTAGTCAGTGATCATTGTCCGTATGATTCACAGCAGCTTATTCAGATTATGCACTATTTTCTACCAGACTATGCTTTTTTCATTTCAACCTTATGCACTATAGAATGAAAGATATAAGATGATTTGCATTATTCAAATAATCTTAAAACATTAAAATCTATCTAAAAATTCTACATTTCAAAAATTTTTCAGGGAAATATATTTTTTCTAATCTATTAGCAAATTGATAAAATTAAAATTAGTTCATCATCAGTGCATCTCTCCATCTTTATATGCTTTGATGATGAAACTGGACATTTTTTCCACACATGGCAACTAAGCTTCCATTTTCACAAGCATCTCAGTCCATACCAGGTGCTCCAGAGCCACATAAAACCTGTGCCCTTGCATTGCATATTTTTGTGTCAAGTTCTATTTTTTGACTCTCATGTAAGTGAAATTGTAACCCAATAGAAATCCATTTAAATTGCACTTTCTGAACTTAACTTAACTTCCACTTAGTTTACATGTGTAGTTAAAATGACATTTATTATTAGCTAGTTTATTTGATTCTGTCTTAAAGCAAGGGTAAAGAGGAGAACATGTAGCTTAAGAGAAGGACCATAAGAACAAAATACTGGCCCACTGGTAAAAATTAAAATGTGAGGCATGGTTTCTAAAATGGCTTTCTTTCAAATGATTTGGAACAGGACTAGAATAAACACTTGCTATAAGCTGTGGTATTTGCGGTGAAAGACGTCTGAGTCACTTGTTAAACTTGGAGTACTATCCCAAAAAACCAGGTGTCTCAGTAGAAAATGTGGTTGTTGCTGAGACCTCGTGGCCCACTGTTCCCAATGGCACTTAATGGGCAGCAATTATTAACAACTAGAGATCAGTAGATGTAGTGCTTTTAACAAATTGCTCATATATTCCTCTTAGCAGTGCTGTCCAGAAAAAAGAAGAGACCCCTGATTTAAAACAAAAGAGCTGCCTGCAGACAATGCCTCATAAAAGCTTGTTCTTCAAAAACCCAGAAGCATATTATTTCCTTAATAGCCTATTTGGGATGAATGGAAGGAAATATACAAATCAAGCAATCAAAAAACACCTCATGTGATACTTATGACCAAATATATTCACAGACTGTAGTTGAAAAGTCACTCAGTCTAACAGTAAAACACCTTTTTAATTGCTAAAACACTCAGCACCTAAAATATGAAGGCAAAGTTCACCGGTCATTATGAATCATCATGGCTGTGGACAGCAATCATGAGAAATGTAATGCATCAGCATCCTTGTCTGTATAGCTTCAGGTCCCACCAAAGTGCTTTATGTTAGTCTTCAGAATGAGTTGCATCTCCAGATGATGACCCCAATTAATATTTGCTTACATTTAAGCAGCTTCTGTGTCAGATTTAGTGGCAAAAAATGAAGACATGGCCTTAATGGTTTGCTGACAGAAGGCCAGTTAAAAATATATACATATATATTTCCCTGAGAAATGTCTTAGAATACCACCTCAGTACAGCCCTGTTATTCAGAGAGGAATTAAGATGTGAGCAAAAATAAAGGAAGAGAGCTAGAAAAAGAGATAAAAATAAAGGTCAGATAAAAATGATTTAGATGTGAACAACTTGGTTGAAGACCGCAGTAGCGATCTTTATCAGAGTTCCCCAGTTGTCAGGATTAATAGAACAAAAAATTTATTGAGAGAGTCTTAAAGAGGAAGATTACAAATTTTCCATAACCATAATCGTATCACCCAGCAAGTTGTCACATACATTTATTAACCCTGCTTAACCAATTAAGTTGCTTAAAATCAATTACTGTAGAATACAGCATACAGGACAAAAAGCAGGTCCAAGTGAACACCTTGTCTGAGCTTGTAGTTCTCAGCTTCTTAGTTCTCAGTTTTTCTGACCTTTCTTTCCTTCCTCTATAATTCTCTCTTCCTTTCTGTCTAATCAAACATATCCTTTTATAGTTGCCCAATTTAATTAGAAATGTTTCAGTATCATTAATGGAATTTAGCACCCACAAGATTAATTGGTTTATGGCTTTTATCTACGAAACCTTATATTTTAGGATCAAATTGTAATAAAAGAGTCATAGATGGAGCTGTCTAGAGCTGGGCACAGGACGTGGTGTGGATCCATTAACAACATCATTTATTAGCATCATAAAACGCACAAGCAATATTTTGCCAAACAGCCCTTGGCATCCCAGTGTAGTTCTCACAGAATTTCACTGTGGGGCAAAAGACTAAGTGGACCACACTGCCCTGTGTTTGCAAGAGGCATTTGCAACTCATGTACATGGTAGTAAACAGGTCACCCAGGTTTTACACAAATTGTTTAAAGAATTTTTAATGAAGTCAGAAAAAAAGAAATTAATGTGGAGCCAAATAATTTTGTTTTGTTTTTAGTGATCTAAGCAGCCAATCACATGCATCACACCATGTAAGTATCAGTGATTTGCACTTTAGGACATAGACCTGAAGCTCAAATTATAATGGCAGGTGACATTATTAATAAGAAATCATGACATAAATCAATGCACATTAATCTCATAAACAGTATATTATTTAATGTATATATGCATAAATTTCACAACAAGTATTTTTAGTATATTTTTTACAAGTCAGAGAAAAATCAAAGCTGCTCTCAGATCAGCAGGTTAGGTCAACGTCTCCTTATATCTCTAATCTGCAAGTAGATTGAGCTCCCTTTGCCATCGTGGACTCATCCCTGCAGCACACACCCCGCTTTTAATGTAATATCGCCTATGACTAATTATGGTAATTCATTACACCTCCAATTAGACTGCGCGATTTATGGCTATCTGGTACTATAAAGGCCAGGATTTATGGGGGCTTTGAATGTCACCCAGAGGACAGCGGGCCGGCTCCTCATCATTCAACCCCCATCCTGAAGAGCTATATATCATAACAAGACACAAAAACGCCCCATCCTTCTCTACTCAGTGCCAAACGTGCCCATCCCTACCGCTGTAGCCAGAATTATAGGCCTACTCAATAAGTATAAGTACCTATAGTTCAAATTAGGATATCTACAGTAGGGTTCAAACCTAAGCCCACTACTGTTATTACTTCATCATTTATGTAACGCTAATATTACAATAATAACGCTAATATTATTAATAATATTTGATATATATTATAATATTTACAGCTACTACTAAAAAACTATTTACAGCCGAGACACATGAGTTTTAGTAGTAGCAGTGTTTTCACACCAGAGAACAAAATATTCCTTTCTTGCACAAGTCTACAACACTTCCAAAATCTTAAATCAGAGGAAAGAAAAGGAAAGAAAATATTTGCGAGGGAAAAGCATGGTGTCCCTACACTTTAATAGCTAATTTTTATCAAAAACAACACAGATCTCTACAGTCGAAAAGGTGAGGGTGGTAAAAACAATTAAACATATGAACACTATTTTTTATAGCTAATATATAAAACTATCATTTCTATTGATTTTGAAACTCAGGTCCATTCAATTTTTAGCATTTGTCTATTTTTTGGGTGAATCAATTGTCTTCTCATCACCTGAAGCTCTGTTGTCTGACACTCTGTTGGCTGAAAACCTCTATACCTTCACAATCTTTCCTTAATATTAAATTATAGAGAAATTTTATTAGATGTCTGTATGTTTTGCTATACATGATTTGTTTAGTAATCTCTGTGTTAAACTTTGTATCAGCATCTGGCTGGTCTCTTGCTGGTACTGTAATGAATGCTGATTCTGCCGTCTTGCAAAATGTACTTCAAAATAAAATACTACTTATTTAACACTATTAAAACTTGAGCAAAATATACTGATAGAATATCAGTAGAATACTGATTATAAACCTTGATGATAAACAAAAATTATAGGTGGTGGTGCTCAGATCCTACTGTATTCATGCATAAATATAGAGCTATTTTTGCTATATAAATATATTGTCTATCTTTTTTTTTAATTAGGCAACAAATCCTTGGTTGTGTGATTTTTATTTCAATCATATACTTGTATCAGTGTCCACAATGTGAAGAATATGCTTTTTCTGAGAATCTCTTTTTTTGTTGTTGAGAAAATGCCAACCATTAGGTCCACTAAGAACTCAGCCAACTCATGCATGCAAGCAGCAGGTGAATAAATGAAGGTGGAGTCATGGGCCGAGCAGGACCCCAGTGCCCTGGCAGGGTCCACTTGTCCTCCACCCAGAATTCAGCTCTGTGTTGCAGAGCCCCTGCAAGGTTGATTGTTTCTCAGGCTGGACTGGTGCTGACTGAAGCTGAGCAGTGTGCTTACTACTATGCTTCAGCTCCAGCATTTCAATCAGGCACACAGCAGGGCAGCCCATCTGCTGCCTCAACCCTCCCAGGTCCTATAAAACAGGACCACCACAACCAGAACAGAGAACAGAGAGAAAACTAAAGCTCACTCAGCACCTCAAAAGACCATAGAGAATGCAACTGATTGTTCTAAACGTCTTTAAAGTATGGGACTCTGAATTAAGCTAAACAGCGTTTGTGTGATTAATCAGACAAACTCTTAATTTGGTTCCTCTGTAAGACTTTCTACGCAACAGCATTGTTCTCTTCTTTGTAGGAGAGCCGCAGAGCCTGTGGGGGGGACAGATGATTTCCTCCCCCTGCCTCTTTCTGTCTCCAGGAACTGGAGAGAAATGTAGAATGAATACTAATGAACCCCCACCTCCCACCACAGGTGCCTTACGTACACTCTGTTCGCAGCTCCTCTCTCTTTCAGTCTCTCTTATTCTTTTGCTTTCTCAGACACAAGCTTCTCACAAGTACAGCATATAGTAAATGTTAGAATATTTTCATGATAACACAAAAATGTTATTTTTTTTCACTGCAGTATAAGGTTGTCTATGACATGTATTTGCCAAAACATCAATGATGGATAAAGACAAATTATTTTCTAGATATTAAGGTCCTTGCTTTTTTTGCTTCGTGGTGGGCTTTGGATTCTGCTGTCATAAATCAACATTAATAATTCAGAGCTGTGCCTGAAAGAAATTAAACAAAGCAAAAAAAAAAAACAGGACATAACTAAAACAACCTAGAATAGGCTATAAAATCAGCAACAAAGTGTACCAAAGAAAATAACAGCGCTGTAAGGAAATACTGTTAATCAGTGCTGAGATAGCCGATACTCTGCTGGCAGAGGACTTCACTAGCAGAATTATAATGACTACACTGCAAGATGGAAATCTACCAGAAAGCACTGTTTAGGAGTAGATTAGAGGAAAACAAACTTTTAGACTTTCAAAGTATCAAAGTAATGGAAATGTTTTGAGCTTACTAAATTAGTAAAACATAGTGTATGTAGTATGATTATCAATGACATAGCTAAAGAAGACAAAAGAACACATCTTCAGATGTCTGGAAAGAAAATGCTTCCAGACATGGTGGTAATACAAAGCACGCTGCCAAGCCAACCACAGAGTTCATTAACAGAAAACGGGAAATGTTTTATGCTGATTAAATATCCCAATTTAAATTATGCATACATTTTACATGCTGAAAAAAAAGGCCAGAAAATCATAAACTGGCTTCAGAACAGGCCTGGCAAAGCTTTAGAAAGGAAAATACTGGAACACCAGTCATGTGAATGATTCATAGGATTTACGTAGTTAGTTCATGAAAGAACATCAGATGCATTCATCCTCATTTTTATGAATTTGTTCAAGAGAATCAAAAATTATTGATACCATAGTCGACAAAGTACCACATACACATGGAGTGCTATATTCAAATCCAAAAATGTAAATGCCCCTTAATTAAATACATACGTAGGTTGGATTCTGCCTTAATTTAGCCTTAAAAATAATATTAATAAGTTGTTTCAGTATTTAACAGTATTATCATAATTTCCAGAATTGTGTTCTATATGCATTAATAACTGATAACACAGAAGAAATAATTATTTAAATTAGAGATTGTTATGCATTTTACTTAGCTAGTGCTAAGATGAACAGGTCCATTACAAGTATAACTTGTCTTATTTTGCCTCTGTCCCATTTTTTTGTTTTGCATGTAGCAATTTCTACATGTGTTTATAATTGTTTATATTTAACAAACAGAATTAAGTTCATCATGGAAAACACTGAAAATGTTTTATTTGTCCTTTTGTCTTTTAAATAAAGCATCAAGTGAATTAGCAAATTACAGATTACAAATTAATTACAAATTACAGATGCAGTATTAATTGCATTTTTAGAAAGAGTCCTAAACTAATCTAGTTCAGTGGTGATGTCTGGTAAGAATCAATCAGACATCATCTGAAGGAAAAAGAGGGATACCTCATGTAAACATTATCTGGACTGTGCCACATGGATGCAGCTTTAAGGTTAGTAAATAAGCTTCAAATGGATATTTCTAAAGGGAAGAACTTGTTTACTCACTGTTGCTGAATTGCAGATTGCAGTGGTCTTGGTGGGATTATTGCTATGCTGGTTACACACGGCTGGCACACTGAGTCTGCATTAGGACACTTTGCAGCATTGTGTAATCAGTGAATTAAAAAATGTCTTCACTATTTATTGTGTGCAGCCTGGCTGAATGAGTTAATATGCTAATAGAAGCAACTCATTCGGGAGCATTCTGAGTAGGTAATGGTCTGACTCATGTTTTTAATTAAGTTTTTCACTTCAGTGGCCAGACATTCTGTTGGATGTCAATGCAGTAGTGCACATGAACCATGAAGATACAATCCAATATGCCAAACATGAGACAATCAATCCCGCAGCTAAATAACGGGTTTTTGATTTGTTTGTATGTTTGAGCATAAAAAGGTCAAATCCTTTCTTTATTGTGTGTTAATGTTAGTACATAATGAAAATACTGCTGGAGAATGGTAAGATGGTTTTGATCAAATTCGGTTTCATGCATTAGAACTAGACAACCTTACTGTGCCGCTAGATACCAAAAACTAGGTCACTCCTGCCCCCTGGTGGCAGCAACTCGAATCCTTCACTGCTTCACAGATCTGATCTCAGATAACTACTTCAAATAAATAGATCACAGTAATAAATACTTTTTATATTTCACAGGCTTTATTTTTTTATAGCTCCTTATTTTTATAACACAAATTGATTAAAAAAAAACTTAGTTCAACATTTTTTCTTTGTCTTTTCCCCCCTTTTGATACAGTATATTAACTTAGAAAGCAGTACATTAACTTAGAAAACAAATGAGTGAAAATAAGCTTAAGCAAACCTATTTCACATAGACATATTATTAACATTTGTCTGGTTGCGGTACACTTTGCCTGGGCAGCAATAGTGGCAATGCAGGATCCTGGCAAGATTTCCTCAAGGAGGCAGGATAAAAGGGACTTCAGATGACCTCATAAATGACACAAAGAAATCCTTTTTATACAGACTGGTGTTGGTAAAATGGGGCTTGTTGAAATTTTTCAGTACTGAAGGACAAAGGTAGAAATGCTGTAACTAACACAAGTTGTCCTGTTGCATACTTACTTTAAGGCCTTTACAGAATGTAAAGCTCCATCAAGTAGCTTTTAGGCACTATGCCAATGACACCTTTCATCTCTCCAACCCACCAGCCAAAATTATCGTACTCCTGAGGGAGAGAACACAATTTAATTGCAATAACTTCACCTGACTGAAGCCAGTTTCCACATCTTCATTTAAGATACAACTATCGGTGAAAGACAAGTGAAAGCTTTAGGAAAGTAGGCAGCATTCAAGCAGAAGGTTTACAGCTTTGTTCACCTCAAACTTCTGTCTTTCTTCTTTTCTCCTATCAGTCTCCATCTTTCCAAGAGCACAGAATTTTACAGATGCATCACTAATAGCATGAGGATATGTGACTTGTAACTTTTATTAGGTAAAATATGGCTAACTTCTAGTAGTATAATAAGTCAGAGTAACTTGAAATTTTTCAGGATTTGAAGTGAAACTTGTTTTTCCAGTAACAGCATGGATGCTGTTAAAACACAGATTATGTGCCGACATCATCGGCCCCATTTTCTGACAAATGCTTTGCTGCCTGACAAAGAACAGTGAAAAAAAAAACGTCAGAAATGTTCAGTGCTGAAAAAGACATGGAATAGCAGTAGATGAAGTGGAGGATCTAAAGGAAGAGGAATGGAGGACCAGCTCTGCCTTACTACTGAGGTAGTCTGACCTCTGTGTGAAGGCTTGGACATGAATCTTTAGGGTTACTGCTCAGTATCAGTGGCATTAAATACAGACTGTCAGGGACTTTGCAGCCAGTACAGTCAATGCACTGAGAAGGTTGTAATATGTTGAAATAGTCAGAAGGTATGGAGTGAGCCAGAGTCTAATCTGTTTGTGACAGAGTATACATTTGCACATCCTAAACACACAATAACCCAACATTGAGGAAAGATTATAACCAATTACATAAAAGACCTAAATCATAGGCATTGGTACATCTTCCAGAGTCAAGGATCTGCCAGAAGGGGAATATGGGGTGTTTGGGGTTTCCCAATAAATATGACAAATATGCTCAGAGCAGAACTGCTCATGTTTGTTCTCTACCAAGTTATTTACATGAGAAGAAAACCACTTAGAAGCAATTTTAAAAAAGTAAAAAAGTTTTTTTTTAATAAAATTCAGTTAATAGGATCAATTATATTTAGATGATCTTTTAAATGGTTGATAACAGAGGATAGTGGAAAATAAAACAGTGGGTGGTATTGCTGCTTTTTGGCCTATTTTCCATAATATTTTTTCAGTTCTTCAGATTTCACATTTCTGTGAAGTTAAATGATACACAACATGTTTTAGTTTCTAATACTTGCAAACTTCCATTTCAGATTTAGTAAAAAATAATAGTGTAATGGTTGGAGCTCAAACGTGCCTTCTCTCCCTTCTGTGCTCACTGCTTAAGGATTTTAAAAGTAGATTCGCCAGTAACAGAATATCCATAATCAGGTTTAAACTGAAAAATCCAGCCTTACAAGAGCTAAAACTGGTCCAGCCTCAAACATCTCTATCTAGCATATTCCATCCTACAGCAGCTGATTCTTCATGGTGTGGAGTGACTTTTATAGCCTCTCTTCTCTCTGACACACCAGGCTTTGATCTGCACAGAGCAGACCAGATACCTTCCATCCATCCATCCTTCCTCTTTCACTGGCTCATTGCAGGAGACAACAACTCTCTACTTGGAATGAAACACGAGATGTGGTTTGTATCATAGAAGTGCAGAAGTTAATATGAACTTTTTGCAGGCCTCCACTTGACCCACAGAAACTTAAGTGATTCCGGGTGTGCAGTACGGGCAGATGTAAAAAGTCTGCTTCTAGATAGCCAAGCTCTTAATGCATATGTGCACATATCGAACTATAAAACTCCAGGCAACTTAATGCTGCTGCTGACAGCTCCCACAGATATAAACTGTAATGGAGCAACAGACAGTGGCCCACAACAGTCTAGACCTGTGTTCTCCTTTCACTATAAGCATAAAACAGTAGTTTATAAATAACAGCAAAGAACACGAGAGAAGCTAAACTTAATAAGTCATAAGATCTTTTTTTAAATCATATTTGTAATATTAAAATAATATGTCTGAATTGCTTCCTAAACAACTGTTTAATTTTGTTAACTGGATACCTCAAAGGACTAAGGCAAGCTTTATACAGAGTATTGTGTATATACCGTACTGTGCAAATGTCTATTATTTATACAGATTTTGTTATAGATATTTATTTTACGAATTCTGCATCATTGAGTTAGTATAAAAATATTACATTTAAATTCCTTTTCCAAACATTATTTTTCCAAAAAAAAAAAAATGGTTGTAGATCAGTAAAATAAGCAACATACTATGAAAGTGACCACTATTCAATCAAAAAATGGAATGAAGGCTGCTGGTTTTTGTAGGCAGAAAAAGAAGTAAGTGTGACTGTCAAAGTCTCCAGATGAACTATGGCATCTGGTTCAGTAAAACTTACCAGCTATTTTCTTTACAAAAATGCACAAATTGTACCTGGGACTATTATTTAAGGGGTAAAAAAGCAAAGGGTTGTCACTCCAAATATTGACTTTGTTTAGTGTATTACTTTTTACTGCACATTGTGTTATTTTTCTTTTGGGTAGAAAGATAAAAAAAAATTCTCTGCAGCATTTCTTTGCTTGTGACTTTTGCACAGTACTGTACATAACAGCACAGCAGTTGTGCAGGTTGTGTGAGTCGGCTAAGGAAGTAAACGTGCACCATGTGAAAGGTATGCTTCCTGTTGCCGTCCTTTGAAACAGCCACACTTCATTGACAGGCTTGTCACCTGGTGCCATAAGCCAACCCACTGATATGACTGTTTCAGTGTGTGTGTGCAGGAATGGCCACGCTCTCAGATTAGCAGGAATGTGTGACATGTGAAACAGCAAAAGGAATAGACCTCACACACTGCCAGAACAACTTCAGACAAATGCACACAGAGGCCACCACACACACACAAACACACACACACACACACACACACATACATACATACACAAAGATGCTTGCTAAAGATCAATTGTTATTTCAACAGGAACTAACTCTAATGGGACTATGGCTTATTGCAAGTGCATGGAGTGGGTCCATTGTGTTGCAGCTCATGGAACATGTATGAGACTGGACCACATGATTTGATTAATGCATATAAGTCTGTAGCTAATGTCTACTGCATACTACCAAGTGATTTAAGCATGGATAGGACCTCATTAGCTAATGCATGGTATGCATGTGCATACACAAGTAGAATAGGATAAAAATATGAACAAAGAATGCTTAAAATTCATTTCGCAGATGGAGATTTACAGCTGTTCAGCAAACCCTATAAAAAGGTCAAGAATTAGACAGTGCACAGTGTTCCATGATAAGGTGAACACCATTCACAAAACAATTTTTATATTTTTATATTTAAGTGCTTAAATATAAAGAATGTGCAACACATGCATGCACACTGTGCATATTTGTTTTCAAATCATGCAGGATTTATCATTATTAAACAAAATATGCACATTATAGAAACTCACATAATGTGCAACAAAACTTTAAACTTGCTTACATTAAACTTACTTTGGTCTAGCTTTGAAAAGACGTGTGTGTGTGTGTGTGTGTGTGTGTGTGTGTGTGTGTGTGTGTCTGTGTGTGTGTGTGTGTGTGTGTGTGTGTGTG
>JANCOA010000049.1:18229306-18241387 GCA_024363135.1 Leptodoras oyakawai
TGTGTGTGTGTGTGTGTGTGTGTGTGTGTGTGTGTGTGTGTGTGTGTGTGTGTGTGTGTGTGTGTGTGTGTGATTTAGGGCCCTAACACCTCCCCCTGGTCTGATGGTCAATACCCTTTAAGAGTGGCTTTGGGTCTGCCTGGGCAATAGTGAAGAAGGGGGCAGGGGAAGTCCTGCAGCTGCTGCATGGCCAAGGGGAAGGAGCCTGAGCACTAATAGCCCCACTAGTCTGCTCTCCAGACTGCACTGAATTGGCCATAAGCCGCAGCTGGACACTAAAACTCAACCAGCTTTATGGTCACTGCGGCTGGAGAAGAGGGGGAAGGGTCTTCAGCACAAAGAGCAGAAGCAACAAGAACAGACAGATCCTAAATTAAAAACAGTACCAACAAACTACAGCATCAGCCAGCAAATAATAATACGGGTTATACTATAAAATGGTGTACTTCCTAAGTACACAAGTCATCAGGCCTATATTATGAACATTCAGACTACATTAATATTACAATAAGTAAACAATTCAATGAAACATAATAGCCTATTATATATATTGTGCATAAACTAAAACATCAATGCTATCTTTAAATGATTAAAATTACTTAATTACTTCCTGAACTTTCTCTTGGCGAAATAGCTTGTTACCATTTACGACCACCAGGTGGCAGACTTGCTCTAAAGAAATTACATTGTGTTGCCCCTGATTCAACTCAGGTCTCTGGAATGAGACAGTTTTCTTGATGGCACGTGATCTTGTACGGTGATGGGTTATTGCTGCCTATCTAACTCTACACCATTTTACCATGTAAATGAGTTTAAGAAACATTCAATAGGTCACATTAAGTTTTTTCCACTATTTTTCCCACTCATTGTTAAAAGAATAAATTTGAAATCAGTCCAAGTTCATTCACATATTTATCTTGAGTAAGCACTTTATTCTGGTCAGGGTTATAGTGGATCTGGAGTCTGTCCATGTACCATTGGGCACAATGTGGGACAATTCACCCTGAAAGGGACACCATGTGCATACACATTCCCCTCTAGAAGCAATGCAGTGCAGCCAATGGACAGTGGGAGGAAATAAGAGAACCTAGTTAACCCATATCATATACCAACATATCGGTCCAAGTTGTTAGCAGACAGGAACACAAAAAGCCCAGTGTATCAATGATCAGGTCTAATTAAGAAAAAAAGTATTTTTTTATAAAGTGAAGCCAGTAGTACTTCCATGCTTCCAGGAACAGAAAAAAACAACCTTGTCTTAAATGAACTTGATGGTTTATCTAACTAATGCTCTTAGCAAGGTACAAACTTCAGAGTTTGGCTCGTCATAGCTGGCCTGCACATCCCAGTTGACAGGTACAGGAACTTATTCTCCAACACACCTGGTGCAAATCTAGAGTTGGATTCAGAGCTTCCACAGAACACAAACTGGCATTAAGGGCATAAGCAGTTACAAGGAATAACAGAGCCATGCTGACGGTAAGCGGATGGCAGACCTAACCAAACATGGCATCAAGCCTCCCAGAAGGACTGAAAGGTTGAAACACACACACACTCTTGTGGATAAGGAAGAAGTGGAGGTGGCAGAATGCTACAGGCTGCCAGGTCACACGACGCTCCAGGCCAAAATCACTAAAACAGTTTCCTGAGTGACAAGACTAATCCCATCACTGCACTCCAAGAGAAGGTTCATCTCAGTTTAACATTCTGAGTACAGTACTACCACTGACAGGAAGCACCGTGAACCTGTTAGCAGTCAGTGTCATCACATCATCAAATGTTATGCAGACATTACTTCTCACTAAACCCTTTATTTGTTATAGGTACACTATAACACTAGCTCATGAAATATCATGTGCTGTTCTGAATCTGGAGAGTAAAAATTAAAGCCTACAGAATTTTCAGCTCTTCTCATACCTTGCTGAGGATGTAAATGGTGTCTCCTCTCTTGAAAGACAGTTCATCAGGTTGGTCTCCAGTGCAGTCCCACAAACTCTGGAAGTAGTTCTGGTAGTCTGTGCTCTTATTTACTGCTGTGTGGAAAAAAAAAGAAAGAATGTTTACAGATTATCAAGAATAAATATGCAGATTATCTGTTTTAAATATAAGATAATCACAGATGTATTTTTAAATATAGGTGTTTTATGAATTCTAATTTAGTTCAGTTTACTACTACAGGAGATATCAATTCTGGAAGCATATGTGTAGCTGCATTGTTATGCCATTTTCCCACCACATTAAGAGACCAGCAGTGGGCAGCAGAGAGCATAAAGTAGCCTAAAAAAAGGGTCCAAACATGGCTCACAACTCTTGTCCTGGGGACTTTCTACTCTGCACAGCTAGAAGTTTTCCTTATTGCTAATACACTCGAACCTGGTCAGGATTATAGGATCTAATAATTAGTTGATGTTTCTGCAGCAAGGAAAAGTGTACCATGTAAGGACATGCGAACCATGGTCCAAAACATTTTCCTGCATATTAGGTCATCTACTAAAAAATTTTTGAGGAATTTGGGAATGACCCTAATGAACCTTATTCTGCAATAACAGACATCACAGCCCCTTCAGCAACAAGACTGAAGCATGTCAATTCACATCACATTATGTAGCCAAGGTAGCCTTCATTTTGTCTTTTGAAAGAGTGCTACATACAGTAGTCATGTGGACATGGTGTTTTGATGCACTGATATAATAATATTCAGTTTTTGTTTTATTTTAGCCTGTGCATCTTCCTGCCACATTCTGAACCATATCAGACTGATTCATGTGAATTTGCATTTATCCCAACAAAGGGATTTACTGCTATAGCTTTTGTTTTAGCCACACCATGCTTGTCTTTGCTGCTGGCCCCTTTTCCTAAGCATCTGTCATGAGATCCTGCCTGAGCCATGGCTCTTGTCAGCAGGACTTCCTGTGCTGTGAGCTGAGAGCAGAGGGCCGGGGAGGGCCACAGCGCCGCTGGCAGCTTCTCCACTCCACTTCCTGCCAGTGCCTACCAAATCCAGCCCAGTGGCCAAAACTCACCAGGGCACACATTGCACTCAAGCAGGGATACAAAACCCTTCTTACACCACATATAAATCAAAATAGTCCCACAACACAATACAGTTCTCCCAAGAGCCAGACTATATTTTTAGGTAGCAGTAATGATTTTATGATTATTCTTCTCAAGAACTATGCACAAACTCTGAAAATGAGCCATGCAGAGTGTGACATTTTGAGATTAAACACACTGCAAATTAAACTATTTTTTATGTGCATGTGGAGTAGCACATCTGAATACTGGACCTTCTTACATGCTTATGTTTAGCTGTGTTTAACTTTTAAATTCTTCTTTTAAAATCAACTACTGCATAGTGTCCTTTTTCTTGCTCTGAAAACATGCAGCAATCTTGATACCTTTAACAACTATTCTGCTGCAAGGTATTTGCCTCATTTGTAAATGACTTTGGATAAAGGTGTCTGCCAAATGAGTGCATGACATTGAAGATGTAAATGCAAATAAAGTATACCAGTATGTAAATGTTTAAAAAAGAAAAGAAAAGAAAAGACAGAGAAAGTGACAAAATGCACAGCTCTGAAAACCTGTACAGGTGAAGAGACACATTTACAGTGCTGATAACAGGCCAGTATATTTGAACCTAAAAAGACCTTCAGTCTATCTGATTCTTGTAGTCCTTCATCCTTCTATCTATATCCTTACTGATCTTCACTTTTCCCCAAAACTTTCACTCAACCAACTTGAACTCTCATCCTTTGGTTCTGTCTTTTCTTTGCAGAACTAGCACTCATCCATCTACCCTTCCCACTATCTTTCTCTAACTTTTAATGAATCATTGTATTAAATCCCCAGAATCACAGGAGAGAGGGCAAGGGTCAGGGCTCTTCTGCTGGTCAGCACAGAGTCAGCAGAGGAATGAAGATTTACAGGGCTGAAATAGTATGGTGGCATCGGTGCAATTACCTATCACTGGAAGTGCTACAGGGGGTTTGCTGACTGGCTCCGGTGCTGGTTTAATATTGTGAGGCACCTCATCCTCTGAAACAGAAACAAGTAGGTAAATAAATACAAGTAGTTAAGGAAACACAAATTAGTTCAGTAAAGAGGTGAAGATTTTTTTTCCCCTCAGCTTTTTGCAAATTTTGCATTAGAAATATGCTCAGAGGATCTATAAAGTATATTTGTATCAATTCATTTGTATCAATTTTGCATCAATCAGTATATTTGTGATTCAAAGTATTCAAACTTAATATATCATGGTGTTAGGTTTTAGTATTAAACGTTTAGGTTTCTATTAGATTAAAATGCCAAACCAGGAAGCTCCTCATAGATATCATCATCAATAGGTTCAGGCATGGATTCTGTATGCTGACTGCTCAAAGGTACGCAGTCATCATAGGTGTCCAGCTCCTCCTCCAAAGGAATGATGCCCTCCATGTCTGTGTACGAGAGCAGAAGATTAGTTAGTTCACAATGTACTGTGAAAGCAAACACCAAATAATAGTAAGAAAAAAACACCCCTACCTTTTATCACAAAGCTAATCTGCTCTACCCATTCCTCTGCCTCTTTCTGTGAGGAGGCACAGAACTAGAAGGAGAAAGAGGGAGGCTACAATTACCTGTCATCTTAGCCCCAAATACAGCTCAGGTATGTTTACAGTATAGTGTTTACAGAAGTACAGAGAATTTGATTACAGGGCAACAATGATAATATTTACCTGGTAAACACGTTTATCGGGAGCGGATATTTCAAAGCAGCAATCTTTCTTGGAATCTTTGCGCAGAGTGTTGTTCATTTTGACAAAGTAACCACTGATATTAAACTCTCCTTTTTGCTGTTTGTCTAATAGGATTTATAAAGAATTATGAAAATGGATTGGTACGGTAGTAGTGTTGCTAAGTATGCAAATGTTTGTACTAGGTCAACAGTCCATTAAACAATACAGCAATTGAGAAAATTGTATTCTCTGTGGTTCACCAAATGAAATACACATGAACCCATTGGAAATGAAAATGATCATACCTTTCTCACTGCCATAATAATAAAATGTGTGGTTGCTCAGAGCGCACCATCTCTTTTGCCACTCTGTGCCAAAGAAGCTGTGATCTGCCAGAAGACACATGTTTATGGGTTATGATATGTTGAAAAAAAACACAGCCTGAAATTCATCTGTTCAAAGGTGTGAAGGGCTGCCCACCTTTTCTTCGTTTTTCCAGGTAACCACTCTTAAACACAGCTGGAAGGTCTTGAGCTGCTACTGGAGGGGCCTGCTGACCTGGAAAAAAAAACCCAGTATACATAGCTTAGAATCCAGTTTGTACTAGCCTCACAGCCTTTTTCACTGAACCTGGCAAAGACATGTTCTTGTTGTTATTAAGCTTGATAGATGAATAAGAGAATGAAAATAAGGTTACTTAATCATGTACACTGGTTTACACAGGGCTACAGTCTACAACCCAAGGATCACCAGAATGCACCACATATGCAGCCCTTGTTTGCATTGCAAAACCAAACAACCCATCTAATCCATTTGTTTATATTCCACTATTTGCATGGCTGAATGAGAGTGAGGAGTCCAGATGAATGAATGACCTTCTACACGACAAGAATCCCTTACCACAATCACTACTCTTGACAAAGAAGCATGGAAATACTCATGCAAACACAGAATGAAACAAACACCTTCTAAATACTAAACTACACTATTATTTCCAAATGTTTCATGCCTTTTTCCAATGAATCTTTATTTATAGAGGTGATGCATTTGAGCAAAATTCTGTGATAATCTTATAGGTGCTGCATCTATATCATATCTAATGCAAACTGCATTCTGTAAGAACATAAAACAAACCCTCGTCAAACAAAAAACAACTTTGTGATACGCATTACGTATATGTGACTTGTCTTGTCAGTTGTGATCATTCTTATTTTGCAAAACACTTTCATTTATGTTCACTGAACATGTCCTTTTATCAAAAAAAGATGGCATGCCTTGATTGAAATGGAACCAAGTGAAAATAAACCACCCCTAGTTCTAACCTCAAAGTTTGCTTAATCTCATTCCTGAAAAGCAGTGTTGGCTCAGAGCACTTTCTCCTGGGTGCAGGAACAGCTGTGCTATCAGGGGGCAAAAGGGCCCATAAAACAACCCCAAGTTTCAAGGCAATAAAAACTCACACAACGCTAACACACATCCGCACAACATTCAGACAAGCAGACAAACATGCAAACCGAAAATAGACACAGGGAAACCACACACACTCACACACAGCAATATTTATCTACAGTGCTGACAGAGCTTATGTGTGGCACATGTGATGCGATATGCACTATTATTTGAAACGAAGGAGATTTACAGTTTTTCTTTGGTTTAGCTTCATCCAATAGGATGTTCTTAGCTGTGCCCAATGAAAACGATAGTCTGAAATGACATTGGCTGTGGGCGGCATTGTCTGAGGTCCATGTCATAAAGCATTTGTGCCAAGACAAAGGAACGCTTAGTCTCAGCTGCCTGTGCTTTTTAGTCATTCCCGGGCCTGTTGCTAGGCTACAGCAACCATTCAAACAGTCGTTTCAACTCATGTACTCATCTATAGCAATTCCCAAAAAGACAGAGAAACAATAGTTGAGACACAAACGGGCAATGTAAATAATTAAGCATTATACTGGAATACAGATCTTTGTCCACTTCTTCACTCTTAGTTTTAAATGTATGAAAAGGTGAGATAGATAGATAGGTAGATAGAAAGATAGAAAGATAGATAGATAGATAGATAGATAGATAGATAGATAGATAGATAGATAGTCAGACAGATAGCCTTTAATGTCATTGCATATAGCACAATGAAATTAAGCACAACAAAATTGTCTTACATTGGTGGAGCATTTTCAGTTAGAAACAAAGCATCAACACCAATCCAGCAGTGTAATCAGTGTACCTAAGATTAGTCTGCTTCTAACAATAGCCTCATCCAAAGAAAAGTGCTTAAAGGAAGTTGTTGAGTGTGTTAGTTGTTCAGCACGGTTTTTACCCCACATACATGCCATTACTGTTGCACCTACCATCATATGCCGACTCCTCGTCCCTATCCATGCGCTCCGAGTGCAGAGAACTGCCATCATTGTTGCTGTCTGCTTCCTCGACCTCATCCCACTCTTCATCTCCTACATGACAAATTTTTCATCACTGATTTGCCATATCATCAACCCACACTGGAGGAAATGGAGATCATCAAACTGAGGTCTCATTACATTACATGAGCAAGATTTAAACGTAGTTACATGATTGCATTCAGGCTTCACTGTCATGCCTGAACAGCACACTGTACTAATTTTCTTAAACTGGCATTGCATAGAGAATGGCAATCAACCAAAACACAAGGACATACAAAAGACACATGCCTTTGCATAAAGTTTGGTTAGCCAAATGCAAAATGGGATTGAATAGTGCACCTGTTACCCCAACCTTTTCATGGCTTTACAATAAAAGCATATTTCAGGACACTATGATGTCCTGTTTAGGGAAATGTGTGCAAATGGCATAGGCCTAATGGGGAACTGCTTATGGCCTTTGACATAGGATTAAATCTTACAATCTACAGAAAAACAAATAGGATAAGATATATTATAAATAAATAGTATAACACAGAAAAAATAGTAAAATATTGTTATAGAATCAGTCAGTTTGGTACAGTACTGTGCAACATTTTTAGCCAGGTGTGGGAAAAATGCTGTAAACTAAGAATGCTTCCAAAAATGGAATTGTTAGTTTATTTTCACCAAGTAACAAAATGCAATGAATGAACAGAAAAGAAATCTAAATCAAATCAATATTTCGTGTGACCCAAACAGCATCAATTCTTTAATTCTATGTACACTTTTTTCACAGATTCTGAAGGAACTCGGTTGGTAGATTGTTCCAAACCACTTGGAGAACTAACCACAGCTCTTCTGTGGATGTAGACTTACTCCAATCCTTCTGTCTTTTCATGTAATCCCAGACAGACTTAATTATGTAGAGATCAGGGATCTGTGGGGGCCATACTATCACATCAAGCACTTCTTGTTCTTCTTGATGCTGAAGATAGTTCTTAATGACATTGGCTGTATGTTTGGGGTCATTGTCCTGCTGTAGAATAAATTTGGGGCCAATCACACGCCTCCGTGATGGTACTGCATGATGGATAAGTATCTGCCTGTATTTCTCAGCATTGAGGTCACCATTAATCCTGACCAAATCTCCAACTCTGTTTGCAGAAATGCAACCCCAAACCAAGGATCCTGCAAGGATCCTCCATCATGCTTCACTGTTGCCTGAAGACACTCATTATTGTACTGCTCTCCAGCCCTTCTGCAGACAATTCTGCAGCCTTCTGCTACAGCCAAATATTTCACATTTGACTCATCAGTCCAGAGCACTGGCTGCAATTTTTTTGCATCCCAGTTCCTGTGTTTTCATGCACAGTTGAGTCGGTTGGCCTTGTTTCCATTTCGGAGATATGGCTTTTTGGCTGAACTCTTCCATGAAGACCACTTCTGGCCAGACTTCTCCAGACAGTAGATAGGTGTACCTGGGTCCCACTGGTTTCTGCCAGTTCTGAGCTGATGGTGCTGCTGGATATGTTCCGATTTTGAAGCTTGATGTGTTTGTCATCTGCTGCATTAAGTTTCCTTGGCTGACTGTGTCCACTTTGTCTACGATCCTCAATGTTGCCCATTTCTTTGTGCTTCTTCAAAACAGCTTGAACAGTACATCTTGAAACCCCAGCCTGCTTTGAAATCTTTGTCTGGGAGAGCCCTTGTGTCTTGTTGCTGTGCTCAGTCTTGCAATAGTGTATGCCCTGTGACATGAAACTAGCTTCCACAGCCTCACCTTGGTAGCTGAGTTTGACTGTTCCTCACCCAGTTTTAAGCCTCCTACACAGCTGTTTATGTTTCAGTCAATGACTGTGTTTCAACCTACATGTGAACTTGATGATCATTAGCAGCTGTTTTATATATTTGGTTGGTCATATACAGTACCTGACTATAATCCTACAAAATCCCTGACTTTGTGCAAGTGTACTTATAAGAACTGATGCTGGTTTGAAGGCAAAGGATAGTAACACTAAATATTGATTGGATTTAAATTGTTCATTTGTTTGTTGTGATAAAAATAAACAATTATTATTTGTATGTTTGAAAGCATTCTTAGTTTACACCATTTTTCCACACATACCTAAAACTTCCCTGTTTCTGTAATATGAATGTAACTCTCCTCCATCTATCAAGACTATACATCCTTAAAACTTACGCTTGTCCTTGAAATCCTGAGGGTAACTGAAAAAAAAGACACATTCTGACATGTCATAACTACAACGCAAATATATGTAAAGGAATCTTTTAAGAACATTACATTTCATACAGCAAATACATTCTTTCCTACCTGGCTTTGACTTCCTTTATCCTTTTTATTAAAGTATCTCTTTTTTCCTTTGCCTTCTTGCCCAGATTTTCCCCTTTTAAAACCTCTGTCAGAAATACTTCCAAATCTGAAAATACAGATCAGCCTTATAGATTACAAATATAACTACTTTAACTAACTTGTCATCAAACCAGCTGCATATGAAGAGCAATAGCAACATATTTTCACATCTGTGATGGTCTGTGGAAGACTTTCCCAAATGTCAGGGAAGAACTGAGAGTCTCAAGAGTCAAAACAACAAACAATAATAAACAATAAAATGCCATTCATTTTACTCTTACGTGACTACAGCGGTTGACTTAAAGGTCAGAACAACAAATGTTTAAAATATAAAACAGACCATTTCCTGAATTTATATAGTTTACTGTCATTCACTGCTTTGTGTTCTGTTACACATATCATCCATCAACTTCCTCTTTTCTGCCAAATAACCGCAGCTAATGCCGGAGCCAAATGTGTCTGTCATATTTCTGTGTTAGAGGGTTTGAAATCTGATCCTATTTGTAAGTGTTGTTGTCCTTCTTTGAGACAGTCTGCTACCTGAGACGAGTGTGGTTAAATCCTCCGGGATGGACTTCATTCTGATAAAGCGCGCTGTTCACTCTCTCCGGTCAGCCTTACTTTTAGTTTTTCACCCGTATTCTGACAAATCCCGCCTCCTGGCCTACCATTGGCTATTAGTTCAGACTCACCGGCAGTCGCTACGTTTGATCTGCTTGCCTTCATGAAATTCTAGCCAATCCTACGACTGGCAGGCGGGGGATTGTAGGAATATGGGTAGGACAATAAATATAACGCCTCCGGCCGCAGTAGCCTTCGAAACACGGAAGTTTCAAAGTTAATCTGACTGAGGAACACGGAAGTAGCCGTAGGGTGTAAACTATCGGTGAAAAAAAAAGCTGCAGAGAACGTAATATATATGTTTCGCATGGCCCAACTCGTTTCTGTGTTTGGTAGTCTGTCATGGACGGGTTTCATCCATTCATGAATGTATCACTATGTAAAGATGAGTGGTGGTGACAAAAGATGACCAGTATTTGGTGCGGATTTGTTTTTGGTGTTATTATATTTGGTGAACCATTGCCACCCATGTGGCTACGTCAGTAAGACACTTTTAAACTTATATATTATTATTATTATTATTATTATTATTATTATTATTATTATTATTATTATTATTGTTTTGTTTTTGACCGTTATGGTCAAATTTGTAACGTAAAATTTGTTACAGCAGTACAAGGTGTGAAAAGCTGAAGACCTGATGGAAGGGGCCCCTGGGTCCAAAAGAGAGGCAGGTGAAGACTCAGGATGATTTAGGGCTTCCACAAACACACAACTATCCAAACACTGTCATATCTCTCTCTCTCTCTCTCTGTCTCTCTCTCTCTGTCTCTGTCTGAAGTTCTCTCTTTGGTCCTGCACTTTTTCACAGAGATTGCTCCAGTGTACATACTTCTGATGACCTGCCAGGAGACCTGCACTATGTAACATCCCAATCCTCTGCTCTCTCATTCCCTCAAGGGGAATTACTGCCTGACTTTGTTCATGAACATATACTGTACATTTTGTAAGTAACAAACATTACAAAACCATCAGGTTTCTTTCATCGGTGATAGGTCTGGAAGGAGAGCAAATGCTACTTTTAAAGAGAATCCTGTCAAAGCACAAATGAATATCTTCCAAAATAATTCTTTGTACAGACAGTCCAGATGGGATGATTAAGGTTTTGAATTTACAGTAGAAGTTTGTGGTAATGCATTGCTGAAAGTGCTCGTGTTCCATCCGTACTGAGAGTTTGTACACTGCCTCCTTCAAAAACTGCTCAGCAGTGCTTGAACTACAAGTGACCTGGCCAAAGCTTCATCCAGCACACAGGGGGAGAGGAGAGATGGAGTGACCTTTGACCTTTAGAAGAAGAAGGCAGCACATTCGTATCTCATCTCCTCTCAGACAACCTTGTTTGATCTGGACTCACCTCAGTTCACACATCTTAGCTTCTGGCACCAACCTACAGGGGAGGAATGTGTGTGTGTGTAGTATTCTAGGAATACAATTATAAACAACACTGATGTTTTGATTATAAAATAAATATTGTCCTGGACAAAGAAAATATTTCAATGTTTTTTTTTTATTTAGACTGAAAGCTACACAGATTTATTATGTGTACACTATTACACAGTTAGATTTCACAGGCTTATATATCTTGCCAGGCACTACAAGGTGTGGGAAGGTAGTTTCTGTTACTTTTGTGCCATACTGGTACAGATAACATTTACAGTTGCAGTAGATGCCTGAAAAGTTTTTTAAAGAACAAACCTATGACAATAGATCCCTACATTGATTTGATAGCATAGGAATATATTACAGCATATATCACAACACAAAGAATATATAGCAATGTGTCATCACTTAAAAATAATATCTGTATGACTGTATGACTAAGTCAAAAAACAGGTTGCTATTTGTCCCCATTGATGGAAGGGTCACTGCAAATCAATGCATTGCTATTTTTTTAATATATAATGTTATTAACACGGGCACGGTGGGTAGCACTGTCGCCTCACAGCAAGAAGGTCCCGGGTTCGATCCCCGGGTGGGGTGGTCTGGGTCCTTTCTG
>JANCOA010000049.1:18268775-18281390 GCA_024363135.1 Leptodoras oyakawai
AATAATAATAATAATAATAATAATAATAATAATAATAATAATAATAACAACAACAACAATAATAAAAATAATATCGCCAATATTGCATAGCCTATATATGGTGAAATGAGGTTTCTGGACCTTCAGATCCGCTCCTGGAATGTGCAGGCGCCGCGACCTTGAAGTTCACCCTATCTCTCCCTCACACACACAACCTCTACAGCAAAGGGTTAGCCGAGTAGTACTGTAAACGGTCTCTGTTCAACTTTTTTTCCTTCATTCTCCTGTTCTGAAACCAGATTTTTACTTGACGGTCGGTGAGGTTAAGCATCCTGGATAGCTGCAGCCTCTTCTCTTTGTTTATGTAAACGCTAAAGAAAAATTCTCTTTCAAGTTCCCTTATTTGATACTTGGAGTAGGGGCATCTTTTCTTGCGGGTTTTTTGTCCATCTGTGAAAAAAAATCAGATAAACCATTAATATAAAACCTGCGTTTATTGATCAGTAAAATTGACTTCAAAAAACAAAGTCTACGTTTTAAATTAACTCCAGATCGCTGAGTTGTCTGTAGTTTATAGTAAAATAGGTGTACTTTGCTCCTGTAGCCTAGATGAGTAACATTCAAACAAATTACATCCAACACTGTCACGAATGTTGTAAAAGCCACAGTAAAATGTTTTAGAAATCACTGCGCAAGGTAAAAAGGTGATAGTTCTGCCTGCAATTTTATTTATGAAAAAATTTTTGTTTTGTGATGAGTAGCCTATATACTGTTATATGCGTAAATATATTGAAATCAAAAACACATGCAACTTGACTGAAATCTGAACGCTAATCACTGTTGCGTGCTGAATTCTCCTATAATGACAGTATTGTTTGCAACTGCTAGGTTTTGAAAATCACAGCTCTAAAGAAGACTTAAAAGACTTTAGAGAGGAAATGCCCTATCATTCACGGCCAATTTCAACTTTAAAGCACGTGATCTTGCGTTTATAACAAAGTTTTGTTAGAGTAAATCTACAGGCCCTCCATAAACCTTATATGCTTATAAAACAGCACATAAAATGTTTAACAGGGGCGCGTGAGATTACAAACTTTCTCCCATAACCGACTCAAGTGTTCATACGTACTTGTGCTCGCGTATTTTTCTTCGTGGTTACCGGAAGACGATTCGGGACTGCTGGTCTCCTCGCGGCGGTCTGCCTCCTCTATGTCCCGGCATGGCTCTGTCCCTGAGCTTAGGGCTGCCGCAGCTGCTGGAGGGGCTTTACTGCTGTTAGATCTGCTCGCTGCCTGCTCGCTGTTTTGATTCTCCATGTTGCTGTAAGCCGTTTCGAAAAACTGATCAAAAGCTTGGGGCAAAACCCCATTCCTTCCAACGCTACCATACACGCCGGAAGCATGGCCGGATCCCGAGTGGTAAACAGCCGAGCCGTTTTTCGAGAACATATCCCCTAAAGTCCCCGGGTTGGGCAGGCAGTCTCTGTGTACCATGTCTTCTGGCGCGTAGCAGTGTGGCAGATTGGCCCGGTGGTGCCACTTGCTGGTAGGGTCAATGGCATAGTCTCTGAACGCTACCTCTCGGACAGACTGAACCTGGGGCAGACTAGACGATGAGTAGGAGTATGTCATGGGGCAAGTAGACGGTGTCTGGGGCAGAAAAGGAGGAAGGCTGGAAAAGTCCGTTCCGGAAACGTAATAAGTGCAGTTAGGCAAATACATATTAGACCCAACGGGCACGCGCTCATCATAATCCATCATCTAATGGCCGTACCAAAGCGTCGGTCCTGCTTCACATCGTTGTGCCGAGAAGAGCTCTAGTGGGTTTGGAGAGTAATCGCCGAGTAGAAATTTTGAGCAGTGAGGTGACGTGGAGATCCATCTCCATCCATTGCAGAGAGCAGAAAGTCATGTGACCATGAGCAGAATTTGACATCTACTCCTAAGTGTAGGCTATATTGTGCCAGCATTTGTAAATGTTTTGTAAGAAGAAACATTTTATTGATGGCCAGCAATCTTAATGAAGTCTATTATAATTTCCCACCGAAGACTTTTGTTTTGTTTATCTAGCCAAATAAGCTACATAGAAAAAGTACGGCGCCACGTCTCTGTAAATGTTATGTGCTTTGTAAAAATATGAGCTGATTGCTTGATCATGTCAATGAATGTGATTTTATATCTTTGTCCTTTTCTCAATCGTGCATAGAATTACTATAAATATTGTATGCCGCAGCTTTTCCTTTATATGGCATTATTTGCTGAAAGAGAAATTGTCATTAAACCCTTTCCCAGTTGCCACCCTTTTATTTTGTTTTATGACTCAATCATGGGAATTAATTTATTTAGACCAGTGCATCATAGAACGCAATAGGGTATGGCTGGCCACTCGGGTATATTTTTAAAGGGTTAAACGGGAAAATGTTCTTGGAATTTGTTTACACTCGGTGCTGTTAGTAAATTCTGGCTTTCTTAAATACACCCGTATGCAGTTATGTGCACTTACACATCATGCCACGGATGGCTACAGAAGTTAATTCACTGCCCATATCCGTGCAAATGCAGGTCGGGCATCAGACAGAGGTGTAAATGCAGCTAAATTCAGAAGTATAATATTGCCATTCTTCAAGCTACCAATTTCCATTATGCAACGAGTACAGCTTGCGCAAATCAGTATGTTAAATTAAAATTACAATATTATGTTTTGTTCTATGAATTTTCCAGTAAGAACTACCGAAAGAGCGGTCTTGTCGTGTCTGGTCTCAGTAGTAGAGAAACCGAGTGGTCTAAACACGGTTTAGGGCCATAAAGTTTTAACTTGGACTGCGGCCCTGTTAAAATTACATTGGCCTCTATAGAGAAGGACGGCTGATGGTATCCTTATGTAGGCTAGGCGTTCAGGCCTACGGGGAGAATTGTGGGTTGCTTTAAACACAATACCCAGACAAAGAAGGCGAAAAAACAAACTTCAGTTTGGTATGTTGAATAACTCGAATGTCTTTCGAGTTTAAGCATCGATTTGTTAGACTTTTTTCTATAGGTATCCAAAGTAATACTCGTGGCCAAATTTCTTTTATGTTATTGCGACTTTTAAAGCCTAGATGAGGGCAGGGTGGGAACCAACACTAAAGGCAGCCGGAGATATAGGTTCGTTTTATGGCGGGTTTTAGCTGCAGTAGCTTATTGTCCGCACAGACAAGCCGAGTGCGACTAGGAGACACCACCTACATGGGCTTCGTGAACTTCAATTAGACCCGAAGTCACGGGTAAAGGAAGATTAAACAGAGCCTTCAGCTTCTAACACATCTGGTAGGATACACACGCCTTTTCAACGTTTATGTTTAATAATAAGATGCACAATTATGGTGAACAATGATCTATAAAATATGTAAATTGAATTGGTTAGATATTTTAGTATTTTTACTGAGTGTTGTGCAGGTAATTCTCAAAACTCTTTTTTAGTATGGCTCTACCATCGAGCCATGTCCTGTTTGTATAAGAGCTCACGTTCACGTTTATATGGGTATAACTCATGTTCTTCTGGGAAATTTAAGTAGATGCAGCTTAGAAATGTCCTGTGCGAGGGATGAAGCACGTTTACACGTTTATACTCTCAGATCGTGGAAAAACAGAATAGTGGCTCCTTGTTTTTTCTTACTATTAAAACTTTCATTATACACATTTTTGTTTAGCCAAATGTAACATTATTTTTGAATGGTAAAGATATTAATTGGCATCCCCTATAGTCCAGACTAATTTGACATCGGTTCAAGGAAATGAAGATCGAAGAAATAGTCCACATTATCAAAGCGCCTATCACCAATGACATACGCAAGGGGCGCTCGAATACGCCTTTTTATTTCTTCAATCGAACATTTCAAGTAGATGCTTCGATGCTTTTGTAAAACAGTGTGTACTGTACATATCTTTTATTGGACTGCTTGCATGTCGTGTAGTGTGTGATAAAATAATTTACGCATGCGCTTACACACACACGTAAGAAAAAAATACTTGACATATGAACATGTATATCCAGTTTAAAGGAATAGCCATCTAGAAATACGCAACACAACCTTTCACAAAAAAATATTAACAGAATTCACTTATTCAGTCAGATGTGACTAAAGTGTATTTGATAAGTATGCTTATAGGTTTCGAAGGGTTTAGACAGCAGACGATGACGTCTTTGTCAATACTTCCTTCTTTATCTTAAATTGGTTTATTGTTCTTACTTGTAGCTTATCATTGTTCAAAATATTTTGCATTGGTTGAATTAATAATATTTTTTGTGGTAAAGTTCACAGGTCATGTTAAAGTTAATTTGTAGTCAGTGTTGTTCAATGGTAAACATATTCAAATATACAAATATAAATAAAAAAAATAATATAAATAAATAGAAATGTAAATTAAAATGCGATTGTTTCTTTATATTCTTTAAATGATAAGCTCAGGCGCAGCTGCATTTTCGTTTGATTATTAAATGTCATTATTCATTGGATTCTGATCAGTCCAGTGTTTGTTTGTTTGTTTGTTTGTTTGTGTATTTATTAATGATTTTTTATTTACTTGCTTACTTACTTTATTTAATTACTCATTGGTATTTTTATATTAAAACTCATGAAACTCGTGTAATGGGGAAAAATCTTGCCATATACACTTTGAATAATAATAATCAAAGATCGAAACAAGTACTTTAAATGTGTAATAAAAGGAAGGTTCCAAACCTTTTAGTCAGGCTGAATTGCGATGGCTCCTATAGTGTCTGCAGCAGTGGACTGGGGGGTTTAGCTGATGTTAATGGCGTGCTTGGGGGCCACGGGCACTGTCTGAACCCAAACCCAACCTTTGCCTTGCACTTGTTACAACTCCAATTGGTAGACAGCCTACTAATTCTGACGACCATTATCTTCAAATGGATGATATCTAAATAACAAATATATTTGTTTCTGTCACTTTTTTATTTTTTCTTTGCAGGTGACTGCGTCGTCAGCTGCGAAGAATAGACTGTGCAACGATAGAAACAATTAATGTTGCTATAATAAATATAAAACGCATTCAATACGCGTATGAAACGCACAGATGCTTAGGTCTGTTAGAATGTCTGTGTTGAAGTACAGCAGAACAAGCATATTATAGCACATAAACCGAAAACGCACTTTTAGGGGAAAATATGTGCAACTAATTTGATAGCAAATAGAATTATGAATACAATGTTTAATGTTCATAAGATACACTTACTACGCACGGGTAAAGCTTTAGTAATAACGTTTCAATTAGTTAAATGTCTCCCCCAGTTTGTATATAATACGCATCTTTGTGTCTGCAAATCAGTTTAAGAATACCTGAAATCCGTCGAACCGGAAGATAAGATATCAGTTTGTATAAGATATCAATTTGTAGTCTTCTCAGGTGCAAGGATGTATGAGCTAGATGGACAGGATAGACAAGTCTCCCTGTTTTGTGATTATTTTAATATTTGGTTAGAAGAAGAATGCGCGCTGGAGTACACGCTCTGTCTTTATATTTCTTTATTTATTTTCTTATAGTAATAACTGTAATAACTACGATTAATTTGGGCGAAAAGAAAATAACGTGTTCATACTCTTATGGCTTTCATAGAATTAGTTATTTCCAAGTCTGGGTTATAAAATGGCAAAGAAATAATGTGTCATTATAAAAGCATTAAATTGTTATTGTATCAGCTATAATTCAAACACAGTACATTTTTACAACAGGTGCCCACTAAACATCCAGTAACAAACTATTTCATAAAATATTTGAATCTAATATGAATCGAATCAAATAATGAACAAGATAGTTTATATACTATAAGTATATAAAGTAAATCCTATAATATTCCTATACTATGTTTTTTTTTGTTTTGGTTTGGGTTTTTTTGGGTGGGGGGGTGCGTTTCTGATTATTATAAAAATAACGTGTACATGCCGACTTCAACTAATGCTATTTTATTTTATAAGACAATCAGAATTATACATACAGTTTTACATTATATCTCAAAGATTTTAAATTTAAAGTGTAATCAGGTCATATTATGTGTTGATATAGTGTTGTTTATTAAGACTATTGTTCATGAAAATGGCTTTTAATGAATAGCAAATTCATATTACACTCATTGATATTACCATTTTATCAAGAGGCTGGCATGAAAGCGTACTTGCTTTACACGACACCATATTTTTAATAGGCAATGAAGTCGTAGCCTAATAATAGCTATCGGTAGCCATTTTATAGGAGAGGAATTAAAATAGAAGACGCCGAGGCAGAAGAAGGAGAAGAAGCAACTTAACTGTACTGTGGAACAGAAATAAACGATGTGCGATGAATAACATAACGGGGTATTCTCTGAGAAGTTCAGATAGTTATGAACGCTTATAGATAAATAATTCTTTAATTTCTGGATGTGTTTGTTTTCTGTCTTCTTTATAAAGTTTATGCTAGATCAGCTTAAAATATTATTTTATTATTTAAATCAGTACATTTTAAACAGTAAATGACAGATGCACTTTCAATTCCGCCGTTAGGTGGCAGCATAGGCCTTGTTTTTTTTCTATCCGGGTACTTTCCTGCAGCATTGCTTACTGGCTCGTTTTTTGTGATGTTTCTGCTGCAGTGCAGGGGCCAAGGAGGGGAACATCCGCCTGTTTTCACTGAGACCTCATGTGCAAGATCGGACCATTGAGGAATGTTTTATCTTTAGCGTCACCAGTTTAGGTTGCTAAAATGTGTAGTTTACGACGAACAGTAGGTTTGTGACAAACAGCTTGGTGAAGAAACATATCTACACATTTGGAGCCCCATGGAATAAATGTCTGAAATATATGCTGTAAAAAAAAAGGAACGTATAATATTTTTGCTGGCTTACAGCTGAAAATCACTGTGTATTCGTTTTTTTTTACTGCACTAAATGCACTCGAAATTTTCCATCATGCAAGATGTATCTACCTATCTAGCTACCTATCTAGGTAGGTAGATAGATAGATAGATAGATAGATAGATAGATAGATAGATAGATAGATAGATAGATAGAAATATATGGTGACATCACTGGCTCATATAGAAAAGACACACAAATAGTTTATAAGACAAGAGTGGGGAAATATTTTGGCAGTGTTTTGTCTTTTAAGTCGCTTTTTATTCACCGCTTCAAAAGCTGACCACGTTCATTTAAATGACCTTAAAACATACGGCTCCATTTTTTTCTTTCTTATTTCCTGCATAGCTGGGTTTGAAGGTTCTACGGCACGTTACATGTATAATTTTTATGTAATACCGTAAAATAATGAATAAAAATATAATGCTATGTTCATCTTGCTTCCTATTTATTGTAACCTCATTCACCTTCGACGTAAGAGACTAGATTAGTCTCTGCCTTTTAAAATGAATTAAGTCAATACATCAGCCTTAATATGTTGTTTACATGTCAATGAAGAAATACAAGAAGTTTTATAACAAAATATTGCCTAAATGAATAAAAATATAAAGTTAAAATCTGTATCAACCTTTTTGAGGGTCAAAACGTTATAGCTTTAATAAAGGCCTTAAAGTCACAGAATTATCAAGTACTAGGTATCTTATGATTTCAATGAAACTTTTGATTTTTTTTTTTTTTTTTTTTTTTGGCAATATGTATTATATGGTAAGACCAATGTGAAAGACTGTTCTCATAATTTATTCCTTATTTTACCAAGTAATCATAGAAATTCCCTTACAAAAAATATCAACATATATAAGTTTGACAGTCGTTGAAATTTCTCGTCTCGATATTGCAAATACATTATTTTATTTTGAATAAAAAAATGTGGTTTTAAGAAGATTTATTGTTTCTTCATTAATCTTTAAAAGATTGTAAAAAAAATTATAATACTCTTTATTTTAACACCAAAGACTCTGTGTCAAGCTCTTAAGTCCTACACGTGTGCGCGTCCTTTTCAAATGTCTTTTAAATGTTAGAAATGTAGAAAGCCTAAATAAATGAACAGCAGCAGCAAATGACTATAGAGTTTGTGCAGAAAATTGTGAAATAGCGATCTCGTAAAAACGTGTTCGCCTAGCTGATTATATTTTCCCAGGTTCACGTGCTTTTCCAGGCCAATACGGGAGGCACGTCACTAAATGCATTTCATTCAGCACATGTAATTCACAAGACCACACAAGACTAATTGATTTATATTACATACTTGATGGGTACGCCCATCAAGTCATGTTACCCATTTCTTCACACACTAATCATTTTTTTGTGATAAAATATAGTAATCTATAATTAAAAACAAAAATCGAGCTTTTATTACAGCTCTACACTTTAACAATGATTTTAGGACCTCGCAAGATAATTACGCACCCACTCCTAAGGGTAACTAATCGACTATAATATGATTTTCGCACTACAGCAGAATAAATAGCCTCAGAATTGAAATGAAAATGTTCTGTAAAACCAGCTTTTGTACGCTACTTTCAGAGACGCAGAACATTAGTCCGTACGAGGGGCTTATTCGTTATGCCTTTCCTCTCCCAACACACAGACGCAACGTCTCTTGGTAAAAGTGCAATTTCTACAGGGGAAAATGCTATTCTACGATAATAGTAATTTGTGTTACTCCCGGTTTGTCTTTTTCCCCCTGGGTCTTATACTATTTGTGTGTAATACCTGTTCATTTATTTTATTGCGTGGAGTATGTTGTTGGACTTAAAATGCACTGCTCTGTTATTACACTTATCGTACTATCTGCACCACATGTAGACCTTATCCTGTGTTCAAAGTCCCTGTGTTGTCTTTTAGTTTTAGGTTTCTCCTTAAGGAAGTTCTATATTTCTCCCTACTGCATACACAGATGCAACGCCTCAAATCGACCACTAGATGGCAACATTGCGGTGTTCATTCAAGATTCTATTTTCTGCTTGTAACATTTTCACAAAATGCTATCTTTTTTTACCTGTATTTCGAATATAGTTATACATCGAGGAAAAAAACACCATAATAATGCTAAAACAACTTTAGTACAGCGACGAGCATTTTTCAGTCCTTGCTGGAAATGTTAAAATTGGGAGTTTTATTGGAATATTGTTTGCAGTAACAAATAGGAGCTTGCTCCAAAAACAACCTGGACTAGAACCTAGCGGGGTACAAACGTTGAACAAACGGTGAATAATTATATTTTCTACCTAAAATGTTTAAGATACCATGTAGACATATCTAAGAGGATGTTTATTTATTTACATAAACTAGAATTGTAATGTAGCTGGGGTCATCAATTCCAGTACTATAGATGCAAGTTGAATCAGGTGTCCTGGACCCTGAAAACGACCAAACTGAGCTGGACTCCGGACCTCCAGGACTGGAGTAGATGACCTCTGGTCTATAGCCTTAAGAGCGAGTTCTTGCAACATTGGGTTAATTGAAGCTTCATGTTACTTAACAGCATTTGTCTCCAGCGCAATTACAATTAAACCCAATGGTTTCGTGTTTCAATACGAAACGAAAATGTGTATAGGCATACAAATGTTTTTGACAGTTTATTTGCCCCTCATCACGATCACCGTGTAATATATATATGGCCTTCAAAGTTAAGCAGAATGTTTTTTTTTTTGCTTGCATGGAAGCTTTAGGCTACATATTTCAGCACAGTCACTCCCAGAGAAACATTAATAAATAACGAAGTGGCTCTTTCTCTCTGTCCGTCTCAAATTCTGTAGCCCCTTAAGTGATGCTCTTGAATTTGTTGACCACCTTCTTTTCCTTTACCCTCCTGTTTTGAAACCAGATGGTGACCTGGCGCTCGGTCAGGTTTGTATGAGCAGATATCCGTCTCCGTTTATCCTTTGTGATGAACTTATTGGCCGCATATTCGCGCTCCAGTTCTTTCAGCTGGACTTTGGTGTAGGGGACGCGTTTCTTCCTCCCGCGGCGAATGGACGAGCCATCACCTCCTGACGCGTTGTCTAGGGTTCGAGATAAAAAAAAAAAAAAAAAAAAAAAAAAAAAAAAAACATTGTTAAATCGGCAGAAAAATGGTAAAATGGTAAAATGGCAGAAACTCACAGGAAAATATTTACAAATAGGTCCATTCATCCAAACACCTCTTGTCTACAAGAGCACACCAATTTTATAAATTGGGTAATCATGATAGACGTCAATGTCAAGTTGAACTGATAAATATAAATAAATAAATTCACGTGAAGTAGATATTTAATTAAATTAGACTGCGTATTCAGCCATAACCACTGTATATAATACAGGCTAGGTACCCTAAAGTTGCAAAAGTGTCGAATATAATTGTAGGTTAATTATATTTTACCCTTATCCACAGAATAATCTTAAATACTGATAATCACTCGTCACTACATTTTACATAGGAATGTTGTAACCATGATGAACGACAGGATGAATGGGTGTATTAGGCCTAATACCTTGAAGAGACGACTTCCAGAGATGACTTGACTGGGTCTGCTCCTTTGGGCAGTATACAGGGCTGTTCCAGCTGTTCGTGATGGTCCAAGGCTGATGGTAAGTTTCCACGGGTAAAATCGGCTCGTGTCTCGGTTCCGGAGCAGAACTTAGCGCGGGTACGACTGGCACGTCCAGATAACTGGGCACAGGTTGATAAGGTCCGGACGAGTAGCCCTGATAGAAAGTGAACTCCTTAGCTCGAGACGGGAACTCCTCTCCGGAGACAGACGTCTCCATGTACTTGTCTGCGTAAGCGGCAGGCTGAGCACAGGACTTCACTGTACCGTGATGTGATACTCGGCACGGATAATAGCCACTTCCGAAATATCCATAGGGCAAAGAAGCAGCACCGGGAGAGTTCGAGCACGGGCTGCACTGCTTGACAGGTTCCGTCACGCCAGATACGGGCACTTCACTCGATCCATAGTGAGCACCGGGAGCAAGAGAAGTCGGGTGGGCCACGAGATTCCGGCATTGGTTGGCGGAGAAATTACCTCCCGCGAATCCCTCCATGTTCTTGCTCACGTCGTCTGAGCAACCGCTGTCACAGAGAAACATCACCGGCTCGATCCAGCGGGAATGGAGGAGCAGAGACGCTGTCATAGCACGACCAACATTGAGCCTTTTCCAGCTCTTTCAGGAATCCCCACGACTGAAAAAATGCGACGGTGAACTTGAGAGAGTAAAGCGACGCTCACGCGCCCGTGCGGACTAAACGCGGTAATTGGACGAAGGGAAGCACGTGATATGCAAAAGAGGACGAGAAGCGTGCAAGGCAGAAGATAATGCAAAACACGGGCATGCTTTTTTTTAAACCACTGAACAGAGAGAAAGAGGGACTAATTACCTGCAGAGCTTAGTGTTTGATTAGGAACCAACTGGCGTTCTATTGAAATTCTGAACAAATTTCTTCTATAGTTCGACAGATAAAGTGAATAAAACAAATGTTATTTTATTTTTAATATACTAAATTTGGTCATTTCTAGGATATGTGTGAAATTTATTTTGAAAGCAATAAAGACCCCCAGAACTTGTACAAAAGACCAGCATTTCTGACTCATGAACGATGTCGGATTTTCGTTGTTTCTTCAGCGCACTGCCCGGTTAGATGCTAATGTTCAATCAGTCAATAAAGAAAAAATGTTGGGGGCTTTTATGTCTGCAGCATAACATTCTGGTAAGACAATTTTACACGATTATTACACATCTTACATTTCTTCTAACAAGTTTAAAATGAACATGGGATATTTTCCTCTGAAGTGCAGGAATGAAACTTGATGTAAATTAAAATATAATAGCCAGCTAAACCGGGCTCCAGTTAATACCACAATGATGATTCGAAGTCTGTGGCAGAAAACAATATATTCAGTGACAGCGAATCAAAGAAAGCGACGAAGCCCGGCATAAAATTGTCACATTCACCTAGTGAACTGTGGATTTTAAGAATTTGTGGTATTCTGCTCAGAATTTGGCAGGGCCAGACACCATAAGAGTTTAGGCACGGCTGGAGGCCAAGGTCAAGTTGAAAGTTGCAGTCTAGCCAAGGCGCTTTCCGTGTCACTGAAGCCTTTGACCGTCTGACAGGAAACGACCACACATCTCTCTCAACATTGTAAAAAAAAAACAGGGGGTTGAATACAGGTACTGGTGTTTTGGGTTTTTTTAACTAGATATTTTTCCATTCTGACCAATAAGCCAACTTTGTTGAGGTGTCAGAAACACTAGAACAGTGGCAGAGAGACACAGGAAGAAGACGAGATTCAGTCTGGATCTGATAAATAGGATTTTAACTGGAGTCGCCTGAGGGAAAATCTACTCAAATTACTTTATTATTATACTTTTTTCAATTTTATTAACTAAATTAGACAGTGTTTTCTAAGGTAAATGTAACGAAAAAGGCGTATTTATCAGACGTACCACCCTCGTTCGTTATTAGCACTGTGAGGAGAAACTGAGGATGAGAGAATTGCAGTAAGTTATCCAGTTATACATTCATTTGAAACTACGCTGAAATATTTGTTACGTGACTCAATACGAGCAGTGGTAAGAACATGATTCAATGAAATTCCTATTTTAACATAGCATATGCAGGTCTACTAATTTCCAACGACTACTACTAATATTACGGCAATATAATAATAATAATAATAATAATAATAATAATAATAATAATAA
>JANCOA010000049.1:18302564-18313515 GCA_024363135.1 Leptodoras oyakawai
AAATTCCCATAAACACACTCCTAAACCTTGTGGAAAGCCTTCCCAGAAGAGTTAAAGCTGTTATAGCTGCAAAGGGCACTGACATCATATTACAGCTTATGGAATAAGAATGGGATGTCACTCAAGTTGTGTGAATACTTTTGACAATATAGTGTATATGTGAAGGTGCCATTGATATGGAGGCTTATCTTGGTATTTTGGAGAATCATATACCAGGCTTCATTCTGTATGTGTTACAACAGTGTGGCTTGACTGGCCTGCCTGCAGTCCAGATCTGTCTCCTATTGAAAATGAATGGCGCATCATGAAGAGGAGAGAAAGTGACCATGGACTGTTGAGCAGCTCAAGTCTTGTACACAGCAAGAATGGGCAAAAATTCCACTTGCAACAATTAGTGTCTTCAATCCCTAAATGCTAAAAAGTATAATAAAGAAATGGTGATGTGGCTCAGTGGTAAACGTGGTTCTGTCCCAGGTTTTTTTTTTTTGGGTGACTAAATTGTTTATATTTAACAACTGGAATTAAGTTAATCACTGAAAACACTGAAAATCTTTTATTTCTATTTTGTTTTCTGTTAAATAAACCTTCAAGTGAATTAAAAATGAGAGAGATCTGTTTTATTGCATTTTTAGAAAATGTTTTAATTATATATAGTGAGGCTTATGTTGTTCTAAAATAGTCAGTCAGCTCTAGCACCTTGTTTGTTACACAGGGGCTTGAGACTTGACTGTATGCGTTGCTTCATGTTGGAGTGTAAATTGCTTGGAATGTAGGTGAACATTCACCTACTATCTGTGAATGCATGCGAGAGAACTACTGTAGCTTAATGGCCGTGGGAGCTTTTAGGTATGAATTATAGTTGCTGGCAGGATAAGCTTAGTGTTTTGGCTTGATCTGCATGCTGCAGTTTCTCCCAGCTGCTGCTGGTTAAAAAAAAACACTCGCACACACAACTGCCTTGGCCATGTTAAGGGAAGTGCTGTTACAGCGAGAAAGACTGACTTAACATTTAATGGTTTTTGAGATGGAAGGAAAGATGGTAACTGACAAGATTCAGTGTCTGGGTTTTGGTCTGATGAGATCAAAGAGGAATTTTAGAGCCTCCTGGGTTGTGTGTGTATGAGTGTTTCTATGTGCTGGAGAGAGTATGATGAAGCCTTTTTACAACAAGCTGTCAGGAGGGCTTCTCCTCTTTTGCAGCTGTGTTGCATTGCAGGCAGTGTTCTTCATTAAGAGCCATGGGATTAACCTCCGGTGAAAACCAGTCTAAGATCCAGCCTTTTAGACTTAAGTAAATGGCTTCAAAGGAAGTTGATGATGAGCAATTTTGATTAATGGAAGAGCTTTTATGATCTCTGAAACGGCTTCCTGTATTTTTATAACCTCAGGCAATTTAGGGAAAGAGCAAAGATCAGATTCTGAAAAGTCAAATATCAGTCGCGCACAATATATGTATTATGTCTCTGACACTTATAGCTTCTACCTTTTATATCTTTTTGTTGTCATTGCCACCTTTGTGGGATCCTGATTGGTGCTTGAAGCCTGTTCTCCAGGCTTGAGGTTTGTGGTATACAAAACACGATATTGCCTGGGGGTAGGTACGTTCATCAGTACCTCTGCCATGCACACAGACCTCCTGACGCAGGACTGTACCCTGGGGAGGAAGAGCCTATGGGTTGTAAATCCTTCACACGGCCATTGCTTTGCTGAAAGATGGATGAGTGCTGTGCCAAACTCTAAACAATGCCAAAATGGATACCTGCTCCATGAGTCATTGGCCTAGAGCTGTGACATGGGCTCACGGCTGCCAGTAGGATGTTATTGCCACCTGGTGTTCAGGGGAAGACTTCACACTACCTGACCTGGGACTAATGAAGTGGAGCCCTTGT
Source organism: Leptodoras oyakawai (assembly GCA_024363135.1). Taxonomy (NCBI): domain Eukaryota; kingdom Metazoa; phylum Chordata; class Actinopteri; order Siluriformes; family Doradidae; genus Leptodoras; species Leptodoras oyakawai. Next base: position 18,304,454 of record JANCOA010000049.1, read on the forward strand.
AGTCACTTGGTGGTCTTTTTGTCTGCCCTGGCTGTGTAAAAACTGAACTGTGAAGCTTTTCATGATGTTTCTAAGTTGGCATCATCCTTATCTGAAATTTAAGACCCAGCCTAAGAAGCCATGTCTTTGAGCTCATGATGGCGTTTCGGGATTCTCATCGATGTCCTCGGCTTGCGTGGTTGTTGAAATCTTTTGCTCTAACCCATGTGCCAGGTGCCTTTGTCGCTTCAATCTCTGGTCTAAACAAATAAGCAATTCTGAAGAGTACCATCATGGTGCTCTTTGAAATTGGAGCTCTAGCAGAGGCCTTATTTGCAATTTGTGAACGTCATGTTTGGAGCGTCAGAACATGCCAGTAGGGTGGAGCTGGCGAACAGTGCTTTATAATTATCCTGTCAGAGAAGGTACAGCAGTCAGTATTGTCTCCTGATGTATGTTCTTCCTGCAGCTGCAGGTAGATTCAAGTCCGACTTGATTTGATGTTTTCTTTTACAGAACAAACATTATTGCAGTGCAAGTCAAGTGATTTTGCCTTGGGACCCACATTTGTCCTTTATTATTGTCTTAAGCCAACAGTAATGGCATTTTCTTCAAAACATGGCTTTATTGCATTGATACAATTAAGACTTCTTGCCAAAACCAAAAGCCATGAAATAATAATAATCTGTATTCTGAAGCATATGTGTTTAGCCAGTCAAAATGCTATGTGTTGAGCTAATGGGGAGGCTGGACATGTTTTTCATTCCTGATACCACATGACATAGATTTTATGTTTTCTGCCCCATACATACAAGAACAGAAATGTGTGATTGGTGTTATTTTTGATTAAGATCATTCTTTAAAAAAATCTACACTGCACACATACACAGCAGTTTATCCCGGGTAACAGGTTTTCTTGTTAGGCTGGCTTACTGTTGACTGTAGGCCAAACTGTAAATGGAAACAGCAAGTGCTTCTCAAAAGTAAACATGTACAAGAGGAATATTTTTTTGGCCTGATTGGGTTGTCTTCATGTATAATAAAGCTGTGGTTTCTGAACCCAATAAAGCCGTTTTGTACTTCTTTGGCATTAGGTATTGAGCAAACCTCCTCCAAACGCAGCCGACATCAATCTATTATGTGACAAGCAAATAAAGTGAGCTATTGCAATGTAACTTATTATTACTAAATTATTATTAGTCATATTTATAATTTAGGTTAAGACTCATTTATTTCTCATTGGACCAGATGTCCTTCATGAACTGGAACACTAAGCTTCAATTGGGTGCTTTCTAATTATGAATGAATAAATACATTGTACAAACTGTAGAACATGAGGAAAATGAACTTGACCAAAATGCGCACCTCTATATAACTTCCCCGGCAACGAAATAACATGGAGTGCCTTTCTGTTGTGGCCCCCACCAGTGATTACATCAGGTCACAGATGGTGTTTGTACACGTGGGGCGTGACAGCAGGGAAGAAAGGCTGCTGGATTGGGGCTTTAAGGCATCAAAGGGGCTATTTGCATGAAACACTTTCTGTGGCTTGCAGTTCACACATGCTTCTACAAGTCCTCCACTGTCCTTCAGGCTGATCAAACGTGAAAGTAGGGATGGGAAAGATGGATATTACTCGTGAGTGCCATTCAGAATTAGATGGGCTTCACCAAGTCATTATTTAAGAGATGAATGTGTACAGACTTCTTTCTCAGTTAAGCGTCATGGATTCCCATGTATATTTTGGTGCGTTGATCAGCCACTTTAGTGTTCCCTGGCTGTGATTTGCTCCCTGGGCTTAAATGAGAAGCACACAGGGGTTCAGTTTCGCCCTCACTCACCCCAAACGGGCTTAATGAGTGAGCGGTGTCCAGCATGCAGTAATGACACTGCCCTTAATGGTTTCCTGTTCTTTACAGCTCCAGCACCCCAGGCTGCTCTCCCTTGTACAGTCGGGGGATTACAGCAACTTTAATTGTGGTGAACTGCACAGTGAGAGCAGCTCTTAAATATCACCATTTGCCAGTGACTCTGCATTTGTGGATTTGTACATATGCATGTTAAATCACTTGCTGTATATTTCCTGTGTGCACAGTTATGAGGCAGAAGGCTTGTTTTGTGTGTGCGCGCGCGCGTGTGTGTGTGTGTGTGTGTGTGCACGAGTGAGTTTTGGGACCTACAGCCAGTACAACGTGAGTCTGATTTTGCTTGACAGTTTTATGGCAGACGGCTGAACTTATGGATATATTTTCTGTGCACCCCCCTCATCAGCCATCAGTTAACAACACATAAAATTCATATAATTACATTTTGGTTTCCAGTTTGAAGTATGTGTAAAATTTTCACCTATTTTCCTCTTCCTGTTAAGCCTGAGTTGTAGCCGTGCTCCCTCAACCGAACATATCCAATAAGGTCTTGGCACATGTGGCAACTGGGACGAACCATGTATCAATCATCCCACTATAACTCATGCTGAGTTCACATGTGTGCACACATCTCTTGAGTGTTTCTTTCAGCCTTTGGTGCTGAAAGGGTAGTGGTGATGTAAACAAGTGAGTCAGGGTGTGGGTAATGCCATGATCATTTGAACACTGCATCTAGTGTCTTTTGAATTAGACCGCACGTGTGTTAGACTAAATAGGCCTCCTTTTATAGAAATAAAATGTCCGTTCTTGTTTTCTTTGTCGCATGAATGGCGAGTTGATAAACCTGTTGGAACATATTTCTCTAAATGACATGTGAAGTGAACCATACTAAGCCTGTATTCCCATCTTAATATGGATGTAGGCAGTTTACCAAGCAAAACCCTTTCTCTCATAGGTTGGCTGGAGCACAGCTCGTGACTACTACACCTTCCTGTGGTCTCCTCTGCCAGATGTTTACACAGAAGGCACTGCAGTCAACAGATCAGTGATCTTTCAAGGTAACGAAACATTAACATAATATTGTATCGCACCTCTTTATGCCTCTTTTTGCTCAGTTAAATGCAACACTGTGGCTTGGGCCCCTGCAGAGGTATATTAAGAGCTTTTAATATCCAAATGACAGATGCAGTAAAATATGGAACACTCAAACTCGCTATTAGCACGCCCAAGTGTTGATGGGCCTGTTTTATAGCAGTGGTTTAGGTCACTGACTGGAATCTTGGTAAAATGTAAGATAAAGGTACACCAGTATGCTCCGGAGATAGCAGAAAGATATAGTAAAACTATTTATGAGCTAGCACACTTTTAGTTTGCACATGTGAGCTGTAAAACATGGTGTTAAATGGAGGCTAGAATATTTTTTTATCTTTCTCCAGAGGGCTTTGTATAAGCTTTTGGCAAAATCGTTCATCTAAACTTTGCTTCATTGATAATACAAGATTTGTGTTTATAAATATTTGTGCAGGTTACTACGTTCCCAACGATGATGGGGAGTTCTACCAGTTCTGTTATGTCACACATAAAGGAGAGATTCGTGGGGCCAGTACACCTTTCCAGTTCCGTGCAAAAAGCCCCACTGAGGAGGAACTGCTCACTGTGGAGGATGAGGGTGGATCAGACATTCTTGTAGTCACCACCAAAGCCAGCTATCTAGAGGTAAGCAAGTTGTGTAAAAAAAAAAACAACAAAAAAACAATGTCCTGATTTTTGAGAGCAGATAAAGTGTTGAACAGTGTCTAATATAAAACATATGTTAAGTGAGCCTATGTGAGCTGCTTTGCTCAACTCCAGTCAATTTCCTGTCTGATTCACCCCTCAGTGTGAGGCTTTGATGAATAACAAATCATGTGCAACGTTTTTTTCCCCCCCTGTGTGCTTAAGACTGCTGTATTTGCTCCATACATTGTTTTTCAGCAAAAGATGGAGGAGGTGCGTCTGGAAAAGGAGGAGCTGCTGAAGAGTGTGGAGCTCCTGCAGAAAGAGAGAGATGAGCTGCTGGAGGACAGAGACAGAATTCAGAAAGAATATGAACAGGAGAGAGAGAACAATGCCCAGCTGAGGAAAGAAGTGCAGGTCAGAGCTAGGGCTATCTTCTCGTCACCTCTGATTAAAATAGGTGGAAATTGAACGTGTAAAATCATTTATGGGATACAATGTACTCATGATTTAAAATAGCTAAGCTACAGCCAAACCACCTATTTTATAAAGTATCTATTACACCACAATCTACTAAGTAGCTATAACTATGTTGAAGCTGCATTATAAAACGGAGGAAAAGCAGTAGTGATATTTTTAATTATATGCATAGTGGAAAATTTTACGTAATTTATGTAGGGTGTGCAATAGCAAAGAAAGTTTGCTTTTCTGTTAACCAGTAACCACTCCAAGTAAGAAGCATGTGACAGGAAGGGCTCTCTCAACTACTATTGGTTCAACTTATTTGTGAATATATTTAGCTATATAAAATTTATGACCATACGGTGCATATCCTTATAACCCATTTAGATTTGTGGAGTTTTTTTTTTGTGTAAAGCCTTCTGTACTCTGTTGTAAGGAGTGTACTCCAGGATTTGAATTAGGGCAGTGTTGGGTGGAAGGTTGGGCTGTTGATCAGAAGATTGGGTGCTCAAACCCCAGCACTGGCAAGTTGCCACTGCTGGGTCCTTGGATAAGGCCCTTAAACTCCATTGCTCCAGGGGCCCCATATCATGCCTGACCATGTGCCCTGACCTGACCTTCCCAACAAGCTGGGATATGCAAGGAAAGGAATTTCACTGTAATGTACACTCATGGAGCACTTTATTAGGAACACTATAGTAATACTGGGGCGACACGGTGGCTCGGTGGGTAACACTGTCGCCTCACAGCAAGAAGGTCCCGGGTTCAATCCCCGGGTGGGGCGGGCTGGGTCCTTTCTGTGTGGAGTCTGCATGTCCTCCCCGTGTCCACATGGGTTTTCTCCGGGTACTCCGGTTTCCTCCCACAGTCCAATGACATGCACGTTAGGTTGATTGGCGTCTCTAAAGTGGCCCTAGTGTGTGAGTGTGTGCGTGACTGTGTGAGTGTATGTGCCCTATGATGGATTGGCGCCCTGTCTAGGGTTGTTCCTGCCTTGAGCCATGTGTGGCCGGCTAGGCACTGGCTCTCCCTTGACCCTGAAAAGGAGTAAGCGGCCAAGAAGATAAATGAATGAATGAATAGTAATACTGGGTAGGGCCTCCATTTGCTCTCAGTATGTCATGGCTTGGATTCCACAAGATATTAGAAACATTCCTTTGAGAATCTGGTCCGTGTTGACATAATTGCATCATGCAATTCCTGCAGGTTTTTTCAGGTGCACTTTCATACTGCAAATTTCTCGTTCTACCACATCTCAAAGGCCACTGAAGAACACTGGACTCATTGTCACATTCATGAAACCTGTTTGTGAATATGGTGCATTATCAAGCTTTATGTAGCCATTAGAAGACAGTATATTGTGGCCTGAAGGGATGCACATGGTCAGCAACAATACTCAAATAGTCTCTGGCATGTAAGTGATGACTGATTGGTTTTAACGGGCCCAAATTGTGCAAACTTTCCCCAGCTCATTACACCACCTCCACCAGCCTGGACTGTTGACACAAGAAAGGTTGGATTCATGGGGTTGCCAAATTCTGACCACACCATCTGTGTGCCACAGCAGAAATCAAGATTCATAATACCATGCTGTTTTACCAATCTTCAACTGTCCAGCTTTAGTGAGCTTGTGCCTACTGCAGCCTCAGACTTCAGATTTCAAGTCAGATTCTTGGCTGACAGAAGTGGAACCTAGTGTGGTCTTCTGCTGTTGTAGCTCAGCTTCCTTAAGGTTTGATGTGTTGTACATTCTGAGATGCTTTCCTACTCGCCATATTTCGTCTCGTCATTGACCGTCGACCTCTCATCAAGAAGACATTTCTGTCTGCAGAACCGCCACTCACTGGATGTTTTTTCTTTATTGCACCACTCTGAGTAAACTATAGAGACCATCATGTGTAAAAATCTCTTGAGGTTAAAGATGATCAAAGTGCTCAAAGCAACCCGCCTGGCACCAATAATCAGGACACGGTCAAAATGAGTGAGCTCGCATTTTTTTAGATTGTTGAGATAGCTCTGATTGCATTTCCAGCACACGATTGGCTAAATAGATAATTGCATGAATGAATAAGTCTACAGGTGTTCCTAATAAAGTGTTCAGTGAGTGTATATGTGACAAATAAAGGCTTCTTCTTTAGTATCATTGTAGCTATTATTGGGTGACTTAGAGTAAAGTATATTTGTATGAACACAGAGAGAAAATTGAGTTAAGATGAGTTTGCCCACCCATTTGTGGCTGTTAATTTTATGACTGCACTTTTATATGTTGTTTTATGTGCTGCTAGAATAATTCTAAAAAGAGTTTGCTTCTAAAAGGATACAGTAGAGGGGAATTCTGGAGGAATTATTTTTATCTATCTATCCATCTCTCTGTCTGTCTGTCTATCTATATGTCTATCTATTTATCGATAGATCGATCGATCAATCGGTAGAGAGATGGATATAGAGTTTTATGAATACTGAGAAGTCGTATGTCTGTGTTAGGAGCTGCAGCTGTCCTCTCAGAGCCTACAGGAGGAGAGAGAGGAGGTGAAGAGGAGGATGGAGGAGAATACAGCACGGCTGCTGCAGCTGGAAGAGGATCTTATTGGGGTCACCCAGAAAGGCTTGCAGAAAGAGACAGAGTTGGACTGGTGTGTCATTTTTACTTAAAATATGGATTTAAATGCCATTCCCATCCCGCTGTCTATGTGCAAGTTCCTTATACTTTGCAGCCTACTACTCAGAAAAACCATTAAATGATTGCTACTGCTATTTCTAATTAGTAAAATCTGCTTCCAATATTTCAGGTTGTACCACAAATCAAATTCTGGCCATATTTGGTGTGCATTATGTTGTGAGCTGGTTTAAGTTCAACAAAAACTATATCTAGATGTTTCATGCAAATAATATGAGAATAAAATCTTTCCTTTTCCATTTGGGATGCACATCTGCCTTAACTGCCATCTTTAGTGACCAGGTCTTTTGGGTTTTTTGGCTTTTAGTAATAGATAATGTTATCTTCTTCAGATTAGACAAAAATTGTTCTCCATTTTTTAGTGCTGCTTTTTACAATTTTGAATAAACAAGTCATTTATAAGATAAGGCATTCTATACATTTATGCAGTGGATGTTGGGGAAAGCTGCAACTGTGTTAGGACCCTGCAGGGATGGTGCTTCACATCATTGACATTGTGTGTCCTTGTTAAATCATTCTGTTACATGATACTGCTACACTGTGGTATCCCACTAGGTTGAAAATGTCAAACCCGAACACCTACTTCTGATTACTGTACCTTTTTTTGCTTGAGTAAGATATCTGAGTCAGGATTATTGATTATGTTCTAACTGACAGCCTGAAAGATCGAGTGAAGAAGCTCACTCTTGAGAAGGAAGCACTGGAGTCTCAGCTGAAGAATGAGAAGGATGAGAAAGAGCTCTATAAGGTAACATCTGCAAGACCACCAAAATGATCATTGTAGAATACTATTGTATTAGTATTATATACAATACAATATAGTATATAGTAGCAGTCAAAAGTTTGGACATGCCTTCTCATTCAATGTTTCTATTTATTTATTTATTTTCTCTATTTTCTCTACATTGTAAATCAATACTGAAGTCATCCAGACTATGAAGGAACACATAAGGAATCATGTAGTGAACTTAAAAGTGTTAAACAAAACAAAATATATTTCATATTTTAGATTCTTCAAAGTAGGCACCTTTTGCTTTGATTACAGCTTTGCACACTCTTGGCATTCTTTTAATCAGCTTCATGAGGTTATCACCTGAAATGGTTTTCCAACAGTCTTGAAGGAGTTCCCAGAGGTGCTGAGCACTCTGCGCTCCGACTCATCCCAAACCATCTCAACTGACCGACCATCATTTCTTACACTAATAATGGACTGTCATTTTTCTTTACTTTACTTTATCATTCTTGCCATAATATGGATTAGAACATTACTCAAATAGGGCTATTCACTGTTACCAACTCTACATCTTCACAACACAACTGATGTCTCAAACACATTAAGAGGGCAAAAAAATCAAGAAAGGAACTCTTGACAAGACACAGCTGTTAACTGAAAGCCGTTCCAGGTGACTACCTCATAAAGCTGACTGAGAAAATGCCAATATGTGCAAAGCTGTCAACTAAGCAAGAGGTGCCTACTTTGAAGAATCTAAAACATATTCTGGTTTGTTTAATAGTTTTTTGTTTAAATAATTCCATATGTATTTCTACATAGTTTGGATGACTTTAGTATTAATCTGCAATGCAGAAAATTTGAATTGAAGGTGTCTCCAATCTTTTGACTGGTACTGTATATATCTTTGAACACCCAGATCTATTGATAAAACAATTTGCTGTGTTACTCAAGTGCCTGTAGAGAAGGAATACTGGTGGGCCACTCAAGCCAGAGCCAATAAATCTAGCCATTGATATTCTTTAATTAGGTTTGTACCCCATTTTGCACAAAGGCTTACCTGCTTTGTGGGAACAAGCCTGGCTCTGTTCACACAGGAAGCTCCACATGTCTGTTGCTTTTTTGTGGTGGTCACAGGAACTAGGCGTGACATGGAGCTGTAGCTACGGAAACACAGATAGTCCCACACCTCATTGCTGTTGCCCCTGGCTGTGTGGGTTAGCCCAGTGCTGGCGGTGCTTTCTTATTACTCTTATAATTAGACTTAGGCAGAGCATTTCCATGCAGAGCGGAAATGCAGCCTGGTGATAATTATGGAGCGTTTGTGTTCGAGTGGCGCAGTCACAGAGTCATAGACAAATGAGGCCACTGAGTTCTCTCTCTTTATCTTTCTCTCTCTGTGTCTGTGTGTGTGCATGACCCAGATTCATCTGAAGAACCGAGAGCTAGAGAACACTAAGTTAAGTGCTGAGCTGCAGATGCTGAGATCAGTGGATGTGAATAAGGAGAACACCATTGCACAGCTGAAGGAGGAGCTGGCACGAGCCAAAGCCTGCCTGGCGGAGAAAGAGAAGCAGCATCGCCAACTACTGGCTAACAGTTCCCCCTCGGTAATATAAACCTACACACCACT
>JANCOA010000049.1:18320610-18330952 GCA_024363135.1 Leptodoras oyakawai
TTGCTTCTACATGCTGTATTCAACAAGCATAGTTCTGTGATGAGAAACAGACACGTCCCCATGACCAGGGTAGTGTATCTGTACTGTGCCATGTTATCTGGTGGAAAAGCTTATTACGGTTTGCATGGTGCCCTCTCCGCTATGCTGAGTGGGGATTAGCTGAGCTTGCCAGACCTGAACTTATGGAGGCTCATTAAGGACGCTGCAGCTTGCCTCTAAACACTGCAGCTAATTGAGTAATTCAGCGCAGAGCGGAATTGTGGTGCACATCGGATGGTAGATGTTAATGCTAAATGCTGACAAAGGTAGTAACAGTAATGAGTAATCTGTGACCTGTGTGCCGTCTACAGCAACCCAGCGACCAGGCGACGGTCAGCGAGCCACCCACTCACTTCCTCAACGATGGACAAATGCCATTCTGCTTTGATACCAGGTAAAAAAGCACAGACACCCTGAGAAAGTACCACACAGAAAGTGCTGTCATGTGTCATGTTGTTGAGCTCTGCAGGAGTTGTGTTTGTGGCTGAATTAGCTGTATGGGCCACCCACGTTGTCCAACACGCAGATGCTGTTTTACTGCCTCGCTCCCTCGGTTCTCCCGCATCATCAAAACAGCTTATTACACACAAACGCACACATGCACTGTCTTTTATTTGCCTTGGCTATTTTCTGCTCTTTTCTCCATCCCCATTCTTACTCACTTGTATTTGCCATTTTCTCATGCGTCAACTTTCTCCTGCTGTCCTACAGCGAGGAGCTGCAGAAGCGCTGTCCGCTGTGCGAGGTCATCTTTCCTCCAAATTACGACCAGTCGAAGTTCGAGGAGCACGTGGAGAGCCACTGGAAGGTGTGTCCCATGTGCAGCGAACAGTTCCCCCTAGACTGCGATCAGCAGCTGTTCGAGAAGCATGTGCTCACCCATTTCGATGGCAACGCGCTGAACTTCGATTAGACCAGCCAGAGAGAAAATCACCACCACGTTCATTTTAAACTCAATATTATCACCTCAAACTGCAGCTGTTAACTCTTAGCCACGTTATGCTGTGAGCATTTACTTTCAAGCAATCAGTTAATTAGTTCATGACTCTCTCTTCGGTAAGGATTTCTTTTTATTCTCGCATTGCCCATAAGGATAGTTGGGGTTACTATAAAGCAATCGAGTAGAAATACTGCAGGCTGATTTTTGCGGTGCTATTTATTAGTATGGGTTTCTTTGGAGAAGGCTGTACAGACTAACTCGCTGTCACAAGCATAATCGTATAGCCAGTGTATCATCTGAACACGTATAACTGCAAGCACTCTCCAGGCTTTATGGAATAATGTCAGGTATTAACTATTTTCCCCTGTGCTGATCTAGCACAGTTCTGTACCGTCAGGGCAAAATACTAGTTTATACATGACGAGCTGATCATATAATCATAAAATAATCTATTTTAGAAAATGCTTTTAAATATCACACATGAACAGGCTATAAGAAGCAACATAATTCTTAAGAGATGCTTTTTTTTTTCTCCTCTATTTAAATCAACTGATATTTCAGCCATTATTGTATTTAGTTGCATGCTTGTTCTGTCACCGTGTGCTAAATTCAAAACCTCTTGGTCTGGTTTCCTCGACACGAGTTAAGCCTGGTTTTGGACTAAAATCATTTTTTAAAGGATAAATCAAAAAAAAATTTTTTAGTCCAAGGTTATGTTCCAGTGAGTTTGATGTCAAGCAACATTGCACTACATCACCCAGCGCTAGACTTAATCTGTCTCGGGTAACCAAACGAACGTGTGTTTACTTTGGTTTAAGTTAACACTGTAAGGTTCTTCTAGATACCTTTTACTTGTATGTGTGTCTTCATACTCTGATATAGACCAATAAAGTTTTGTTTGAAACAATAACTGGTTCTGCTGAATTGTTGGTGTGGTTAGATAAGTGCTAGTTAGTCTTCGCTAGAAGCCACAATCGGAGGTGAAAAACCCATGTCCCGACATGCTTATAAAAAGAATGAAACATTCCACACGCAAAGTTATTGAAACACATCAGAGGCCATTTAATATTTAACTTGTAACCAGGTTTACATATATGAAGCAGCTTTTTTGTCAGTTTTTTTCTTTATGAAGAAAGTCACCAGTTTAAAAACAACCCCTGGTGTCAATGGCATTATAAGAAAAAAAAAAAGTATGAAAATATAATTTAATGCACTTACACAGATACATAATACATAAACTATGCACAACATATCCAATACTTCCCTCTAGACTGGCAGTATAATACTGTCACAATGTTCATTTAAACAGATAATTCCATTACAACATTGACGTCCATGCAGGTAGAATGTCATGATCATGGGTGATTGGCAGCTTGGCTCTTGATCAAGACTTTCTCTGCCAACTCTTCTTGTTCTTTCTTCTGCTACCTCCCAGAGTATGGTGATTGATTTTGGAACAGAACACATCTTTATATATAACCTATTTATTTTAATGCAAAAACTGATGCAAGATTACTGCTGGTACTTGGAAGTCTGCACCTATAAGAGTGACTTGCACTCAAGCAGAAAAGTTGAGTTGAGTTCTAACTCTAGGACAGGACATCCCTGAGTTATCCTACTGCCACATTAGCAAAACAACACTGTTAGTGCAGCAGGCCACCAAAGATAGTGATGGGCAACTGCTCTGCTGTATTTGAATATCAGGAATTACAGTAACTGTCATCTGTCTGTCTGAAAGGCAGCTTGGATAACACCAGAGCTCAGCCAGTGCCACTGGCCAAAAACACAATCCAGACTGACTTGTCACACCAAAGCTATGGAATGCTGTGTTCTGCAACAGTTCAAGGCAATCAGTTAAGAAAATCTTAAACTAACACACATTTTGGGGATCTGATGAAAGATAAGAAAAAAGAAATACCCTAGATTGAAAAAAAGACAACTACATGTGCTCTAATCCCAAAGCAGCGTGTCAGTGTATGGATTTGACCCAGCGACTCGGGCGTAGGACTCTGCAGTCCCTGACGCGTTGGCAATGGAAACTTCCTAACTAGGTTGGCAACGAGGTGCTACAAAGTGCTTTAGGTCCTTTAGCAGGCAATGGATTCAGCTGTGGAGTTCTAGAATGATCCAGAGGTTCTAGAACACACTGGGCACAGCTGGCCTGGGACCCATGTAACAGCTGTATTAAAAAAAAAATACCGTTAGACCACAAGGGCAAGATAATGTGTCTGAAATGCTGGCAATCTGTCACCTGAGATTGTTAATAGGTGTAAAACACAATGTCTCCAAGGATAAAAAAATACGGGATTAAACTTATCCATAGTAAACTCCCAAACTTGCCTGGTATAATTTTCTTCTTTTTTTTATTTTATTTTTTAAAAAAAGGGGGAATAAAAGGATATATTTAACATCTGATTATGAAAGTCTATATGCATGTATTATAATCTACGACTGAAAACGGTGGTTATATTCTTACCGGGTAGCACGAACAGTCAGAAATGTGAAGTTCTGCCCTTCCTTTTATTTTTGCCCTTTTCTCTTATCAGAATCCAAAAAAAAAAAAAAAAAAGTCATGCTGGTTGAATTCTGACGTTGCGGCTTTGACACGCATCACACACTACCCAAGTGGTGACAGCAGCTGTTGGGAAGTCATCCAATAGTGACGCCAAGCCTAATCTTGTCTCAACATGTCCCAATAATGTTACAATAAGCACCTTGTGTCAATAATAATACAAGACAGAGAAAGAATAATAATTGAATGTGCAAAAGTACAAAACAAGATACATCATCTCAAATAGACACGGAACAGATAACAGGACACAAAAATGCATGCAATTCAAAGCGTAGTGTAAAGGGAACACAGGAGCTCCTTGAATTAAGAGGGTAAAAGGGTTTACTCTTCACAATGAGATGAAATGAAAAGGGGGATAAAGAGAACCTCCGAAACGAGGTATGAAATGACGGCAAGATAGAAAGAATCTTCCATATGGAAGAGTTAAATGAAGGGGTACGAGCTTCCTCATGGAGAGGTGGAATGAAGCGAGAGTCTTCCTCGTGGAGGACAAGGAGGAATAGAGTAACAAAGCGGGGAAAGGTATCAAATGCAGCAACAGCTTCTAACGTGTGAAGGATCTGGTTGGCACTGAGGCCCGCTCTACTGCTGCATCTTGCGGATGATGTCAGCCGAGACGGGCGGGTGGAAGTTGATGGTGTGGTGGCGCAGGCCCTGTGAGCTCTTGTAGCTTTTCCCACAGCGGCATTTGAACGGCTTGCGCACCCGGATTTGAGTGCGGTGACCGTTCTTGGCGTGGTACTTGATACCGTTCACATTCTGTGGAAGAGAATCCAGGAATATTCAGGATTCAATGATGCCAGGTTTTCCATGATAACGGTATTGGATATTTCTGCAGTATGCATGCATGCGGGTTTCTCTGTTACAAGAAAACAGCACTTCTATTCTTCTAACAGAATTGGGACCTTTCACTTTTCTCACCTTTATACACTATGAAGCTAAATTGTAGTGAATTTAATGACCAAGTCCAAATCTTTCACTGTCTTGTTCTCATCTCATCCCAGGACACATTCACTTTCAGCACATTTAGTACCGTTTGTCTATTCTCTCCTACACTTGTACCCTGTAATGATGTATAATCTCAATATCTGGTGCCAACCAGAAGATGATTCATTATGAGGCAAAGAGGATTCCTTCCTTTTTGAAACTGGTTCCTCTAAACGGTTCTTACTCATATCTCCCCTCCTTCCCATGGTCTCCGACTTGCTCATTAGGAAGCCAAATCCAAATTTCTATAAAGCTCCTTTGTAACAACAATTATTTAAAAATTATTTAGAACTGTAGAGCATGGCAACATGACACTCGTCTGGTGTCAAGACCAGGTACGCAGAGAACCACTCCAGCCCAAATCAAATCCACATCTAACACCATGGAAAAAAATGGCATGAACATGGAAAATCTCCTTCGTGCCTGTCACCAGCCACTTCCTGTGCCTCTTAATGAACACAGCTCTCTCAAGCTGTACATAATTCATCACCGGAGCATGCGCCAGATGCCAGCGGAAAATCCCATAAAACCTGCGGAAGCCTTGAAGTGGACTGTATGGCCGTAGGAGCCTGCTCTCGTAGAAGTGCGTTTTGAGCTTTCATCAACCTTGAGTGTACTCCGTCAATAGCCGTGTCTCACGGTCTAAAGCGTTATTGTTTGCACAGAGTGCTCTGATACAGACAGCTCTATGTATTCCTCTACTGTCTTATTGTATAAACCGCTGAACGTCACAACCCGGGCTTGAGTACTACTTCCACACCCAAGATGCACTGCTCTAAAAAGGAGAACGCACACCTGCCCTTGTTTCTTACCTTGTATCTCTTTTTGCAGCCAGGCACGGGGCAGGCGAAAGGTTTCTCGTCGCCTCCGTTCATGCACATGGAGCTGAGGATGGACTCGGAGCTAATGGCACTTTCGGTGGTCCAAGACTCATCACTGTCTGACTCCTCGTAGTCTGCTTCCTCCTCGTCATATTCGCTACCTGCAGGACACACACAGCAAAAGAACAGTTTTCCCGTGCAGAAAAGAAAAAGGGTAGTGTGGATTTCTCACCGACCTTTGCTTTGTTATTATACAACACTGCTGACAAACTTGCCATTGTACTTATATGGAAAAGAATGTAAGCATGTTGTCAAGGGTTATGGGTTAATGCACAGGAAAAGCATCATGCCAGCAACCAGCATTCCATACAAACCCACACAAATAAAATGCCCTGACTTCTAATTGTGGAGGAAAGAGAAGAAATAACCCACTAATAAGGACCATGAGAAAATACGGCTATGGGTGCAGTGAAGGAAGAAAGCGCAAAATGTTGTGACAAACAATAGGTGTTTACGCCCCAGCACTGATATATTCTCCATTCTGATTAGTGTGTTGATTAAATGTCTTTAACAGCACGGTTCTGACAGCAGTGCCAGCTATAATTCAAATCACATTTCTATTAACGCACTGGTTGGAATACATTTCTGTAGCTTTGTGTTTTCTGTAGAGTTGCATCACACCACTACATCACTGATTATTTTCCTATAACAGCACACATAATTTATTATTATTAATTTTATTCTTTACTTATAAATACATAACAGAAAGGAGATTAAATTGCACTTTCACTTTTTTTTTTAATAACAATCCCCGTATCTTAATAAACACAGCAAACAACTATTTCATAACATTGCCGCTGTAAAATATGAAGCTGGACTTCGCTGTCTGGGACAGAGGGCAGAGGGCTAAATGACAGCTCGAGTGTGTGCGTGTGCGTGAGGTTCAGGCATGTTCGTGGTTCTTGCCGGAGCTAAACCGTGCTGCCTGTCTGTCTGTCTGCGGGTAGTGTAACTGTGTTAATCTATTCATATTTACACCACAGTGACGTTGAACTCTCTCAAAGATGGAGGTGATTCATTTTCTATAACAGCACGACTGTGACAATAGTGCCTTCTGTAAGTCAAATCACAGGGTGTATGCTTCTGGTAACCACTAATAAAATTATAATAATAATATTAATCATTTAATCATGTTCCTATTTAACTAAAGATAATACATAATTGCTGAAAACAATTAAGTTTTCTGTAAAATATCTTTTGTTTCCGCAACAGTAATAAATTCCAGGACGGAGGACTTTGCACATTCCTGGTAACATCACATGCGAGTCTTATTGCAACTGTTTATAGCTTCTATATCGCAAGTGATAACAGGACCTTTTTTGTCCGAGTCATAACGTTACATGTAATTAAGTATAAATGTATATATTACATTAAATCTAATTCATTGTAATGTAGGGCAGTGGTGGCTCCATGGTTAAGGCTCTGGGTTACTGATCAAAGGATCAGAGGGGGTTCAAGCCCCAGCACCACCAAGCTGCCACCGTTGGGCACTTTGAGCAAGGCCCTAAACCCTCTCTGCTCCAGGGCCGCTGTATCATGGCTGACCCTGTCCTCTGACTAACAACTTACCCTAACAAAGCTGGGATATGCAAAGAAAGAGTGCATTAATGTATAAATGAATAAAGGCTTCTTCTTTTAAACTGCTGAAAGGAAGTATAATGTAAAATGTTAGTGCATAGCTACTGTAAACAATAGATACTGTCATTACTAATGTAATAATATTAATAATGCACTAATGTCCTGTACTTCAAGTACAGCTCTAAATGTATATGTGACATATGTGTACATACTACAGGTCTCTCCATTTGCTGTAATAGACTCTTTATAAAAATGTTTATTTTAACTCTGTTGTACTTTATTCCACTGTATTTAGCTTACTTCTATACGTACTTTGTGTTTATCGTGTAGGTAAGCTGCTGGAACACTAATTTCCCTTCGTGATTAATAGTGATATCTTTATAAGTGTGTACAGTGTAATTGTTAAATAGCTGTGGAATAAGAGGAACATAACATGAGGATAAAATTAGTATCCTATAATAGCATGTGTTGTATTCTTTACTTATTACACTTATAAGTATTGTAGTGCATCAGGTTTTTTGGAGGGGGGGGTATGTAATAAACACACACCAACACAAAATCATTAATTCATCTTCAGTTGCTGCAGCTCTCATAATCTTCTCTAGTCTACTCCCACATTTGAAAAGGTTTTGATCCTGTGTAGCACTTTGAGCCTATAATTGAGTTTATAATTATTCTATTAAATATTATATTATATAACAATCTTTTAAAATGGCTTCAGTCCCCACAGCAACACCACTGTAAATCAAGAACGATATGTTAAATTAAGGTCAGTAACAGTATACAGCATATATAAATAATAAATAGACCAGTTTCTATAAGCATTTATGTGTAATTGTTTGGCACTGGAGCCAAAATGGAAATCTTTAAAAAAAAAAAAAAATTTGAATTATTCCTTCATGGGATTATTTTTTGACACCATTCACAATTATAGCAGTGAGAGATCTTGACTGCAGTTGTGCGCATCCGTACCGAAGACATGTCATGTGAAGCATTTGTTGGAGAAATATTATAATGTTTTTGACATACGCATGTAAATATGGGCTTGTTGGAAACTCCAAGCTCTAATATGATCATAAAGACAGGAAGGATCCACTGTAGAAAGTAGCATGAGTGAATGTGGATATCCAGTACCTGTGGGGGTGCTGCTCCTGAATGATGATGAGGGTGTAATAGGTGGTGTCACAGGTGGAGTGAGGTTGCCGCTGGTGTGTCGGGGCGGAGTGCACACGCTGTTACGTGATAGGCTGCCTGTCAGCGAGAGGGACAGCTTTGGCTGAACTTTCTTCTTCAGAGTCTCGTGCTCTCTCCTCGCTGCATCCGTCATGAACCTGAACAACACAACAGAACGCAGAAATCACCAGGATCAGAAATCCTCATCAAAGGAAGGCGATACGGAATCACTTCCAAGTCAGTCGATCCGCTGTGGACGCTTTGATTATCGAACCGTTGGGCCCCGAGTTGCTTTGTTACGCTGTAAACGCTTTTATAAATGTGTGTCGCAAAAATAAAACGTTCACACAAACATTGTTAAAGCTGGCGCGGAATTAACAGACTACAGTTGGAAACCACATCAAGTGGAGACTCCTCTTTCTACCAGTAGTGAAACAGTATATGAGACCCAATGAGCTCTCTCAGCATGGAGGATCCTTTCTGAAACCACGCTATACACAGAATGTCAGAACACAAGTGTCTTCAGTATGAGGAGCATATGGAGGCTCAGATGCCGGTTTGAAGTCTCTAATAGAGCCATAAAGGGACTGGAGCCATTCGAGGGAATCAAAAACACTACCATGCACAGAAATGCTGAAGCCTAGACAACTATAAACATGAAAAAGGCAGCTGATAATGTTTGAGCACTACTGCCTTTAGTATTGTTCTAAAATAGAAAGTAATAAACATGATAGATGGAAATAATAATAATATTTTAAAGACACTGGAAAACCCAGGACAAGATTATAAAGACTGTCTACTATCTGATGCAAAAGCTAAAATAAAAGCAACAGGATGGGTTGTTTTGTTATAGACCATCTTAACAAACAGGTCATTAGTATTAAAGACCAAATGTGTTTACACACCACATAATATTTGCAGCTCAGTGTGTGATGATGTGTCACCTGTTTATGTAGCTGAGAGCAACGTATGTGGGCTGCTGCAACTCCTGTTTCTCAAGCACGCGAGGATCCGTATCTGTGACAGGAAAAGGAGAACAACAGAGCAGGTGAGAGAAAGAGACTATGGTCAAGGACAGCGCGTTATGAACAAACACTTAGCGTTGCGTTTGAAACACCTGTCAGGATAACCGAGTCTGTTTGCAGGTTTCCTGAGAAAATGTAGCCGATTGTAATCGGAATAACTGGCAGAGAGGGCAGTGCAAACGTTGCGTGAGAGTGTGAGGAGCTAATTATGCAGTAACAACTTTTTCCATGAAGGCACTCATTTTTAGCATGGACTATCCCCAAAGCATATATAAAGTGAATCTATTACTCATTTCATAGTCTCACCCACTGGTTCTCTAAGATTACTGCCACTCACCAACCCCCCCACACCCCACCAACCCCCAATCACTCCCAGATGGCAATTAACTTCATTAATAAAGTTTCTGTCATTAAATATAAATGAGCAGCAGAATTAGTCAGAGGTCCTAACTAAATACGCGGAAAGTGGAGTTGGTATTTCCAGGCATTTTGGTTTCATGTTGACTTCACTGAAATCACACATACACATACACACACACACACACACACACACACAGAATTGGGTACATGTTAGACCACATTAGACACACTTGTGCAGCTTCATACAGTGTGTTCCAGACATCTGGTCTGGTCTGGTCCACATCAGTACGCTCTATGTTCAGAAGCCTATCCAGTTATCCATTTTAGACCATATTGGTCTAGTGTGCAAAATATGGCTAGGAATGCGAACCTGAAATCAGTCCAACCTGACCAAAGCTCACACTGACGAGACACAACGGTCCTGCAAAATCAGTATCCCTAAGGACGATTTTGTCCTTGCTGTTCCATTGACTGGCCTGAGGGGACTAAATGGTAATGTTCTGCTGCCCCCTAGTGTAAAGAAATGTAAAGCACCCCCAAAGAGGCCGTAAAGGATATAGCCCTGCATATTTGGGAAGCTTTTATTCCAAGAGAATCCACACATCCCAGAGTTCCATGTCCAGTCTGTGTTTAACTTAGCCCACAGTTTCACTGCCCTGCCAGGGTAATTGTTTTCAGATGCCCACCTCTGCAGGCATTCTCCAACACCATTAACAGAAATGCTGCACAAAAAGGACTTCATCTAAACATGGCCTAAACCCACCCACACACACACACACACACACAC
>JANCOA010000049.1:18604759-18615810 GCA_024363135.1 Leptodoras oyakawai
TAGATAGATAGATAGATAGATAGATAGATAGATAGATAGATAGATAGATAGATAGATAGATAGATAGATAGATCATCTTATATCATCTGCCGTCTTATATTTGACTGATGTTATCATTAAAAAACAAATCATTTCAACTGAATCAATGGGCAAAAGGTCAGTAATAACCAGCCCACAATAAGTCAGCTTGTTCCAGAATAATGTTCAGTATCCATTGTAAAAAAAATCTCTACTCTGTCACTTCAGATTTCTGAAAAAAAAACAACCTCGAGGCCTGGGGACTATACATGACCCAAAACCTCAATGCACTACCAGAATTCAGTTAATATTCAAATTCTTGTAGTTATAAGACCTGAGAGCACTGATATGGTTGTGCAGTTCATTGTAATACACACATTTCCATCCATCACTTAGAGGAAACCTACAAACCACCCGCCCCCAATTGAATAGCCCTTTTAAACCTCCCCTTTATACGCCTTTCTACCTCTCCTTCATCTGCCTCAGTTGTTCTGTTTTAATATATAGACACTGTAATTGACAACATGCAAACTGTTCATTCATTCTCAGAGTTGTCTTTATAATATACCAAACACAAAGATGATTTCATTACGTGTTTATACGATCCAAACTGCAAACTCAGAAAGTTAGTTTTGATTTACAAGAAGGGTGTGTGTGTGTGTGTGTGTGTGTGTGTGTGTGTTGGTGGCAGTTTCTTCTAAGGTGTAGTACTTTGTCTGAGACAGCAGAGGCAGGAAATGAAGGCTGCTATCAGCTAAAGTGGGCCACATCTGGATGCAATTATTTACCCTCATTATTTTTGGCAAGTGATAAAAGATTTTGGCGTACAACGCTGACATAATTTCTAGGGGGCCAAACAATGGGCTCATACGCTGTGCAGTAATTCAGAATACTTTGGCAGTATACCAGCATATGCAGAGAACAACACTGACATGTGCTAATGTGGAGTGTTAAGAGTTGGGAGGAGGTATGATATAGACTGTTCGACTAAATGGTCAGAGGTCAGTCTTTTTACCGGAGAACGCAATTACGAGACCGTACTTTTATTTCACGGCAATCACATTTCTCTATCTAAGACATACAGCAGACAGGGGAGATGGTAAAGAGATAACACAATCGTTTATGAGTTGTTGAACTGGAGTAATTACATTCATTGTGCTGTGTAAACAAGTAAGGACACATCTTTTCTCAACATTATCCATTTGTAGGGGCTGGGGAACCCGCTGTACTAGCTATACAGAGGTTATGAACTGCTGGCAGTTAATAGGTTATTCGTGGTGAAGGCTGAGTAACATTCTAGAGTGTCCATTATACAACAGCACAGAGTGAGGACTGGGGTCGGTCAGAGAGTGCTTATATACATGGTTATCTGAGTGATCCCAGTCCTCACTTTGTGCCATTTTGCCATCAATGATCTAGCATTGAACCTAGCCTTCACCATAATTTGGCCATTATTTTGTCCATTAATATTGGTAAAGTGAGGCCTGGGTTCTCTCAGCCATTATTTATATGATATCTAAGCAAAGTTAGCATCCAAGATAATTCTTTTAACAAAAAGGGGTGGGTGGACAAAATAATGAAGTGGAATGTGGAAGGCAAGACCCTGGTGATTACACCTTATTATTGTTTGTGTCATCTGTTTTCATTGACCCTTGGGACGTTTGCCATGGCAACAACTCACAGCAGGCCAAATGGTGGTGACCTTGCTGTCCTGTGCATTTCCTGGTGCACCCATGATGAAGATGACCTCGTCCAAGGGGGAAAGGAGACCCCTGATGAGGTGACTTCTCCATTTCAGCCCCCAGTCCTCTTTCCTCCTCCCTCCATCTCAGAGCAGTGAGTTTCTGCCTGATTAGCCCTGCCTTCTCTATGTTGTGTGACAGGGCTGCTGTATTGTTTGATTACCCAAAAATTGGCCTGTGGGACCATGAAAGCCCTGAGTGTCGATATCAAGAAAGACTGGGTGCCCTGTCAGGGCTTGTGAAGAGGCCCCTGCTTAACATTCTGTTTGATGATCTTTGCTAGAGAGCATGACCACTCTGTCTAATTTCTAGGTTGGTGTTTCTCTGAGCCACAGTGTGGGATCAGGCACACAGCGCCTATACTGCTTGGACAGCTGGCCTGCTACTTTACAGTGAGCAGCTCGGCTTGCAGGGTTAGACTACGTTAGAGACTTGTATTGTGGATGCACTGAATTCCCATAGCGTACAAGAACAATGTTTTCCTGAATATCATAGCTAATTGCATAATTTCCTGGCATATGTAATTAGAGACCAGCTAAATAATGCAGACCTTATTACTGTTTCAGTCACGAAACAAGGATTTGCTTATGGATCTGTAATCATATACATAACTGTAATCATTTTAAAGGCAGTTGTTCAAAATGTTTATCCACTGAATATACAAAGAAATGTTCTCACTGGTCCAGCGCACAGAAATATGTATTCCTTGTACTGAAATACGAATAATGTGTGCGGAAAATCACAGCCTAAATGAGCAAGCGGTTATGTAATTACTGGGTGGATGCTTTGAACTGCCATCTAATACAGTATATCAATTTGCCAGAGCGTTCCCTGTGTCCCAGTGAAGTTACGGATGAAGCCCTAGACAGATTCTAGGAACGGAACATATGACTACTTGCCAAATTTCACCTTGCATGCAAGGAGTATTAAAACATGAGACATTGCGTTCAACGTGTAAGTCATGTTAAAATAAAAGAAGCTCGGCCTATGTGTTTTAATCGAACAAAGCTGGATAGGAAGTAGAGAAGGGGTGAACTGATTGTATCTTACTCAGTGAGAAATTGAAAGTGGATAGTCAAAAAAAAAAACATCTTGGAAAGATTGTAAAGTTTAAAAATAGACATGAATCCGGCTGAAATGTCAGATGAAATTGGTTAAGTACAAAAATAAGGAAAAGAAAAGGGACATAAACTAAAGCCTTGTTTGCTTGTGGGGAGGTTAAAAAAATTAAAAATTATTTACAAAAGCACATAAATATTTGAGCACCTCAGGCAGGGAGTCTGAGTGTTGTAATGACCCAGTTGGCGGGACGCAGACTCTGTGAACGCAGTCTCAACATACTAGTGAGCTCGCCCGACTGCTGCCCGCCCCTTGGGTCAGCCTTTGAAACAAAACAGATAAGATAATTGAGTCTAATGAAATCCAGCAAAGTTCAGCTTGGGCCCTTTCTCACTTTGTCTCTTTTTCCCTCTCTTTTTTTTCTTCCCCTGTCTCTCTCTGGAGTACACATTTGGGAGGCGAGTGTGGAAGTTGCTTAATTCAAACCAGGTCCTATGCAGCCTGTGCAGGAGTCTGTCGATCTGAGGCTGTTTGATGTCACAGAAGTGTTCTCAGCCCTGCCGTCGCTGTTTGACGCAGTAACCATGGTAGCTCTAATTAGTAAGCTTTACTGCTGACTTTACTACAGAGGAACGCGGCTATTTTATGTGCTTTGGGCCTTTTCATATTTCAGGCCCTGGATCAAAGGTCACCGCAAGCCGTTTCACCTTGAGACCGTTGGTAATGTTGAGTTTTCCTGTTAGACGTACAATGAAAGGAAAAGTATTTATCACACTAAAATAACTACACAGTCGTTTAACCTGTCACTGTCCTGAACATACTTATTTTCTGATGAAACTCTTACTGTTTTCTGATGACTTTATGATATCATTAAACTCAGCTAGCTAGTGTGCGATTAAGGGTCTAGATAAGAGTCATGCTCAGTGTTTCTTCCTTATCATGTCTTGGTTTTATCCCAATCTTTCTGGCATGTTGATAAGCCGTAATGTTCTTAGCTTGTATCTGAGACGAGTGTAGAAAAAGCAAGTTCGTTCTACCATGTTCTTATAAAGATTCAAAAGAAAGTAGAATATACAATAAGGATATACAAAAAAAACATGTCTATGAACCACAAAGCTTTTATTTCGGTGATGGTTTTGAATGTATGATCATTGCTACACTGCGATTTGTCTGTGAATGAAACATAACACCATTAATTTTGCTAAAGTTATAAGGAAATCTTTCAAACAATATCGACACACCACATTTACCCAGCCCTCAAGCACTACATTATGTTCTACATGTATTTATGTTCAAATTACAATACAGATGTTGAGTTTTTTAGCTTTTTAGTTATTTTGTTTTAATTGGGCTACGAGTGACATGGCAGCGGAGATGAATTTCCGTCAAGGATGGTAGTTAGCACTGAGCTGCAGCCCATCAAGAATTAATGTGGTGTATTATAGGGCATGAAGCAATAACAACTCTCCCATACCACCCCAGCATTAGGGGCCCTAGGTGCTGTGGCACAGACTACACTTTGCGTGAGTGTCCCTGTTTATCAACATGATCAGTGTGCCAGGCAATTGAACTCTAAAACAGCGTTATGTTCTGCCTTGCCTCCAGTCTCCAGGCTGCAGCACTGCATGCTTTTATCTTATCAGCCATGTGGAATATAAAAGCACTCTGGGTTGAGACATTAGACAACTACCTAATGGACCAGATTTTTAAAATATATTATTTTGTCTGAAGAATCTCTCAAAGTTAAGCACATGAGTCTCAGGTCTTATTTTTCTTAGCACAACAAAGAGTAAAAAACATGTACAAGAAACAAAAAATAAGGAAGGAAAGCTGCACCATGATTAATGTTATTGGGTTAGGAGCAGAAATGCAGTAAGTCCTGCCCTTAGGTCGTGAAGCACAAACCGAGCTCAAGCTGTGAGGAGGAGTTAAAAGGGGAGCCCAGAGGTGGACCAAACTCCAGGCAGGCTGTCCACTTCCCAACAGCATACATGTAATACAATACCTGCAAGCATGCAGAGCTCTGCTTTGAACTTGATTTAATAGCTAGGTCAGCAGCAGCCAGGTTCACCACACCGTGGGCTGGAGCCAGAGCTCCAGGGACGTGGTGTTTCAGCAAGGAGATAAGTGAGAAGTTGGTGTCATCCTGCATATTTCGACAGAAAGTGATACAGGATTGTTTAACAGAGTGACCTAAAGAGATCACTGGAGGCTTTCACAAAGAACGCTACAGCATTATGACTATCAGGGCCTTATTAAAGCTGCAAATGGGAATTGCTGAAACAGCGACATAGTCGCCCCAGGATATAGTGCTGAGTCAACTAACAGAGTACTGGCAATGGAAAAGGTTCATTTAGATGGATAGGTTAATACTCTTGAAAGGAAATAGTGTGCCTTATTCTATTAGTTATGCTGGAGGAATGCAAAGGACATGTAAAGAAAGTATACAAAAAAAGAAACTAGTGTATGTGCCATGTACAGGGCTACAGGGACACTCTTTAAAAAAAAAGCTTAAATCTGGAGCACATTTTTAGTTTGTCTCTCTGGCAGAACCTTCGGTTTTATGGTTATATGAGCATATACATTTATCTTATTTGCCAAATCTTCATTTTAGATTCATACTTAACTAAAGCAATCAGTAAAAAAAAACTTCAGATTAAACATCTGATGAAAGTCTTCAATCAGTGAAAAGCTTCCATCCTGCCCATCAATCATCGCTCTGTCTTCCAATAAACTGTTTCCCATGCAATGCATTCTACAAACTCAACACAAATGTTCTTTATAGGGTGTTTGGAGACTAAAGTACATTTCATAACAGTTTCATACTGATTTATCTTTGTAATCCTTAAAGTGTAACCTGTGGAACAGATGTGCTTTGCTATGCTTTAATATCTGAGGACAGTTCGAATGCTCTTTCCCGTGCTATGCCAGTGCTGAACACAACACGACTGTTGGGACAGTCAACAATGATTGATTTCTTCCTTATGTGCAAAGCAGCTCACTAACAGATTCTGAACACACCCAGTGGCTTTTAATTAAAATGTGCAACATTAGTCCTCATAATCAGGCCCGGGTTGCATTATGTGTATGATTGCTATGCAGTGTATTAATTACTGCAAATGAATTTTTGCAAAGGTCATTTTGGATAAAAACATTAATACATGCATCAAAGCAATTTATTATGTAAACTTGTAAAGAAATACCATATAATAATGATGTTGTAAATGCATACTCTTATTCTAATAGTGCTACCCAGTCTGATCGTAACCTTCTATTATTTTCTAAAAGGGATTTTTAAATTGTTACACAGTGGCTTTTCATTCTGATGGGAAACACACTTAAGAAGATAAATCAGCACTTTACAACCTGGAACTAACCGCTACATCTACATCATTACAGAAAGACAAACAGAACTCTATCGTCTTTTCGAGAAAAAAAGAGAAAATAAAGAAAGATTTAATATATATATACGATGACATTTTCTATATTGGTCTTATAACAGCCATGTGTTGCTGTACATGTGTTTTGCTTTTTGGTATTGTTTAAATAATAGGAAACTTCAAACCAAAAAAAAAAAAACACAAGAAGAAAAGCAAAAAAAAAAAGAAGAAGAAAGTTTTAGTAACAATATATGATATTCTGTATATTGACTAGAGGACCAGAGGTAAGTATTAAGCAAGAACAGTGTTTAGACTGTTATTCAGATCCTGAATAAAGACACTTACAGATACAATGACATTTGATGTCTGTGGCCTAGGGCTAGGCCTAAAACCAAAATACAGGCAATCCACTTAACATCCATTTAACATACTTAGTGACCCAATCTGACACAAGTAATTGATCCTCTTTACACTTGCCGTGTGACCTACCTGAAAATGTCAATGCAGAACATCAGCAATGTTATGATGAATGTACAGAAATAAAGATATATTCATGTCTGTGTACCATCGCAAGCTTTGTTTAACCTTATTAAAAGTTTGCAAAGAAAGAAAAAATATGTCATCAACGTACGCCGTTGCCTTTCTTATTCTTCGTTTCATGCTCTTAGCTATTGATCTTCAAAAAAAATGCAAGTTGAGATCTGTTTGACCTACATTCAATCTAAACCAGACAGAAATATTTCAGAACTTTAGTCATGCAGCCCTAGACCAAAAACAGCTATTATAATAGACTCTGTACAAAGCAAAAAAAAATGTTGAATATAATACAACTGTATCCACTGTACAGCTTCACAAATGGCCAGCTTGCTTGCCTGTGTTTCGACTGAACCATTAAGATATTCTGTGTTTAACACATTTCCCTTAAAAGAATATCACTCTGTTTTGCCACAAGGCCTCTCTTTAGCTTGTTAGTACAGATTAAGCTTCCTGACATGCAGAGGAAGGAAAAGGAGAATCATTGTAATGCCCAAGAACAACACGTCACTTATCTTGGCCCCATGGTATTAAGAGGTGGTCTGTCTTAGGGGCTCCGGTGGGCTCCAGGTTAATGACTGCATGGAGATTAGTGGCCGATGTGGGGCCGACCCCACTGGGAGAGAGCTGGGGGCATCATTAGGCTAATTACCCTTAGGCCACCAAGAGTGGCACAGGCCATTTGACTGGTAAGCTCATTAGATGTTTATTGTCTGATTCTGAAACAAAAAAGTGATTTAACGGAGCAAACTGGTCACATTTAGAGCAGCTTTAAATTCCGGGCTAAATATAGTCATTTTAATGAGTGGTATAGGGCAGAAATCAAAACATTTGTTAGGCTACACAGGAAATATGGAGTTTTTGGTGGCTTGTTTATAATAAAATAATGTTAATATAGAATTAGTTTTACATATAAGTATTTGTATTAATAGATTTCCACTTGCTTTGTATTAATATTATTATACACAGCCAGTATGTTGCACTAAAATGGAAATAAAAAGGTTTTAATTCCAAATACCTTACAGCTTTGTCCTTACACAGACTGAAGTCTTTCACTACCGAGCAAAAAGACCAAAGAAACTTATTACAGCAAAATAGCATAATGCAGTACTTTACTTTAGTCTTTGCTCTCTGTTTCTTATTAAATCTGGTCTAGAAACCTTCAGCAGAAACCCAGCAGAGTATTCAGCATTGTATACTACAAAGCCTTTTCAGTCAAATCAAATGAACTGCCATTAGAAACAGGGCAAACCACTGATCTTCACATACCAGAAAATGGAATACAGCAATACCCACAGACAAAGATTTAAAAATTTACCCTGACTTTAACATTTGAACTAGCAGGAATAGGATACAGGAATGTGCTGCCCTGACAGAAGGATTAGGAGTGGCAAAGTCTACATTTAAAGCAATACAAGGATCGCATGGTCACTTCAGGTCGTTTAGACTCTATAGACGCTACGAGCAGGTGACCCGATCAAATATTTTTTGGCTTTTTGTCATCACTCTTACGTTTAGCATAAAAGGATGGATGAAAAAGAGAGTGAAAAAGTGTAATGTGGTAAAGACCGAAAGGAAAGTAGGCAGGAAAGTAGGAAAGTAGGCCGTGTCTCGGGTAAAGGGGGATTCTTAGCACAAATTTGTGTCATGGTCTTCTCATACTCAACTTGATCTGATGTGGAATGTTTATAAGAGCACATTTACTCAGTCAGGTGAATTATTATGTTTAAAAAGGAAAATATTTTAGTGCTAAGAATAAGCATATTGCTTATTCTGACTTTTTCATATTTATCGAAAGCTGGCAATAATTCTGTATATAGAAAAATCCTGCATTATGCTTTATATATTCCTACATTTTAAGCACAATATTGGATAAAATGCAAGCGTATGGTCAGGCATACAGTCATAACAGAATGTTTAAGCTACACCGTGATGTATTCCTTATAATCCTTTCCTAACCAATTTTCTCTAATTCAGTCTCAGTTAAGTATCCAGTCATATGACTAAACATTAACAGGAAGGGTTGAAGTTGTAGCTTGGGATATAAACTCAGCTTTATGTTTAGACAGTCCATCTTGAGAAGGACAAGGTTATTTACAGACAACCAGCCTGCACAAATAAATAGCTCTCTTGATGTGAAAACCCTACTTTTATGATCCATGAAACTCCACAACGGCTTTGTGTACTTCTTGTGCAGCATTCTGATTGCCTATTTATTTTTACAGCGCTGCAGGGCCAATGGATGCTCAGCCAAACCTGAGAGGTGCCAAGTCTCTCCATCCGTTTCCTGCGTGTGACATCATTGTGTATGCCCCAAAGGCAGAGGGATGCATGTGCTGTCTGCTGCCTGGGTGGCGAGCTTAGAGCACTGAGCAAACACAACGTTCAAACCTCCTTACACTTGTTCTTTTGGACGGGTTTGAAAGAGGACCTCTGACACTCTGTTAGTCTCAATCCTCAGCAGCGCTATTCCACCAGGCCAAACTGTAACATGAGTGATGACTGTGCCATAGCTGTTCATCAAGGCATATTAAAGTACCAGCACACTTTCTGAACAGCTCTCTGACTAAGCAATCACTCACTGACTTTTGGGTAAACTTTTTTTCCACTGTAATGACTGTGCACTTATGTTTTTTTTTGTTAAACTGGACTAAACTGAGACACAACCATTAGGTTTACTGATAAACTTTCAAATAAACCATATGCATGTATTTTCCAGATTATGGTATCTGGTACTGGATAAGCCTTCCATCAGTGGTGTATAACAGATCCTATAACATCATTTATCATTTACCTCATACTGGCAGGTTTAAGCAACATAATTAACTGCCTGCTTATTTCTTCATTGTTCATTGTTCTACTAACCTTTGCTAACCTGGGATTATCCTCATCCATTTTATTGTGTTGCTGTGTCGTCACAAACTGTGCATTAATTGTATTTAATTATGGTGCTTAGGCATGGTGTTTCACTTATTAAAAAAGTCTGATCATCAAAACTATATTATTATTTATCAAGACATTACACAATGACTCACTGCTGTTCTTTCACACATAAAAAAAAATCATGGACTTTTCTTTCTTTATGGTACCTAAGAGTGAGCAATATAAATGACTTACAAAAACACAAAAAGTATTATTGAATGTTCCTTTAATTAAATCTCAAAGCTGAATTAATGTATGATCATTGCTGTACACATCACATTCTTCTTAGTACATCTGAGCACAAGCAAGCCAGAACTGGATTTAAACATATGACAATAAGACAATAAGGGCCTGTTCACTGAAATATATCCATCTACATATATTTAACAGCTGACAGTGAAGCAGAATTAGAGAGAACAAATTTTTGCTAAATATCTGTCGTGAAAATTATGTATATATATTTAGTACAAAAATAATCCAGAATAATTAACTATATGTTTTTTTCTGCATATCCAGTCGACCAGGAAAGCATTAACTGAAATAAATATATTTAAATGGCTAGCGAGAAAATTAAAAATTAATGTTAGGATTAATTAAAATTCGGTAATTCCTATACATTAAAAGTTATTGCTAGATTCAATTGTTATACATTAAATGTTTTACTTTAAACCTTACACATAAATCAGATCGCTGGACCAGGTGAGGTATGCTGCTTGGCTTTTCTAATGTAATATTTTCCCCTCAGTCTTACAATCTTTTCAGTATCTAGGTCTAGAATCAATCTAACATTATTTGAGTCCGTTTATTTGTCTGGACATTTGCAACCGTCAAAGATGAACTTGTCAATATTCTATGTAACACAGTAATGCAGAAAAGACGCTGAACTGAATGATCTGCCTAAACTGTCTTTCTTTCTGTAAATGAATGACCAGCAGGCAACTGGCTCTCACACCGACACTGATATTAATGCACTATTGTCCATCGATGAGCAGCATTGAGTCTGTTTGCAGCAGTACCTGTAGAGCAGAGGGGTTTTTCTACTAGCAGCTCATCCCACACTCTCTCTGTCTTCAGCTCCTCACCTCCACACCGTTCATCTGCAGCCCTTTCAATACAAAACTGTTTCATCTCCGGTACACTGGAATCCCCGAAGACAGCCGGAGTCACTCGGAGCAGTCTTTCTCATCGTGAGCGAAAGCAAATGCTTTGTTTCAAAGCTCATTTTTTCGTGTGGAGTGAATTCAAAGGCGGTCCTCGGCCTCTGAACATCTGTTCCATTCACGTGACACGAAAACGCTAACATCTGTTCAAAATAAGCTTCGTTCGTGTGCCTCTAAAGTGCATCTGCCAAATACTTTACAACTGGAAATCAGCTCCACTTTAGTCTTTTTTATTT
>JANCOA010000049.1:18907948-18922969 GCA_024363135.1 Leptodoras oyakawai
TGTGCAGGACTTGTATATGTCATTCCCAAGACGAATTGACGCTGTATTGGCTGCAAAAGGAGGCCCTACACCATACTGATACATTATTGTGGTCTAAAATGACAGGTGTTTCAGTTTCATTGTCTAACCCCTGTAGAATGTCATCATAGAATAAAGGTGATTCCTCAGAAGATTACTTTGCTTATTACTTTGATTTGTCGCCCATCTCATTATCAAGAACACCACGAGGAGGTTGTAACCCACCATTATCATGATATGATAATAGTCATATCATTTGGATATAAAAAGAGCAATATCATAACTTTATACAATGCTTCCTATCAAGCGTCTGAGTCGTTGATGCTGTAGTATATCTAATCCTCACCAGTGTCCTGCTTATAATACATAGTTTCATTGGATTTCCATCAGTAGGAAAAGCGAAATACTTGAATACTTGTTTTTTCTTACTATACTCGAGTATTATTTTGGCATATACTGTCGAGGAAAGATATGGACGGAATGCTAAGGGATGCTACGAGAATCTTAAACTAGGCTGCATAAGCGTGTAAAGGCAGATGATATCGATCTGGTCAAATGGCTCCTCGCATTAAGTTTTGCTGCTGAAAGGAATTATGGGGCAGCATTAGCTCCTGTCCTTTTGTAAAGGATGCTCCTATGCTAAAGGAGATAAGAAAGGAAGCATCAAATCAACCTTCCTTAGTAGCAAGGCAGGAACAACCCTAGACAGGGCGCCACACACATACACACACACTTTAGAGATACCAATCAGCCTAACGTGCATGTCTTTGGACCGTGGGAGGAAACTGGAGTACCCAGAGTAAACCCACACGGACACGGGGAGGACATGCAGACTCCACACAGAAAGGACCCAGACTACCCCACCCGGGGATCAAACCCAGGACCTTGTTGCTGTGAGGCGACGGTGCTACCCACCAAGCCACCGTGTTACCCCCCCAGGAACAATCCTAGACAGGGTGCCAATCCATCGTAGGCACACACGCACACACACACACACACACACACACAAACTCACACACACTAGGGCCACTTTAGAAACACCTAATCAACCTAAAGTGCATGTCTTTGGACTGTGGGAGGAAACCGGAGTACCCAGAGTAAACCCACATAGAGGACATGCAGACTCCACACAGAGAGGACCCAGACTGCCCCACCCGGGGATCGAACCCGGGACCTTCTTGCTGTGAGGCGACAGTGCTACCCACCGAGCCACCATGTCCCCCCAGATTAAAGTTATTCATTCAATTTAATCTAATTAAAAATGATCATTTTCAGCTAATTCAAAGGGAAACACCTGTGAATAACAATCACAATATTTATACGAATAAAGGTATTCACGTTAAATATTGATATTTCAGAAGCCACCAGCAAATGATGAGATATCGATGTCTGGTTTTTTTTTTTTTCCTTTTTTTCAAAAGGAACACTTTGAGAGGGTAAGACAACAGAAAAGAGATGCTTCATTTTTTCACGAATGCTTGGCCCCTGTGGTTGGTGCATTGGCACCCTAATACATACAAACACACACAAACACACACAGAGGTTTAACATTAATATCCTTCTACGGCACATGACTCCTCGCTGTCTGAGTTTGAGGGTTGCTCAGTTTTCCCACACTCATATGAATGCATGTCTTTCCTCCATAAGCTCATTACAGGTACTGGATCTTCCATCAGCAACTAAATCTCTACATGAGCAGAGAAGCAGGTCAGCTCAGTTCAAGCGAATTTGTGAAATAGTTACAAAGACAAATGAGAAAACTAGTAGGGAGCGCCTGAGCTGAAGACAAATCTGCATGTGAATCTGCTTCATACAAAGAGTCCAGATGCTAATGACTCAGCAATGCCATTGTGTATTTGCTTTTACAAGAGCCCTAGTCCCATGTTTTGGCAGCGCTTTCAAAGATTCCCTTCAGTTCTCTATAGGCTTTGAAATAAAACACCATATCACATGAGAACGCCTCCTATTTCAGAGAGTCTTCCAAACTCATTAGCTCGACACTGTCCCCTTACCGCACTAAAGCGAGCGCTGTGCTGGGAAACGGCTCTTCTCTGACTAAGACTGCTGCTCGGGTCAGTCAGGGCTACAGGAGGCTTTGGTGGAGCTAGAGAAGGAGAGTAAATGAAGGATGAGTGCTTGGCGTATGTAGCTCAGGCTGTCTCGGACACGGTGTGAGATCCATAAAGCTGTATTCAGTTCATTCAGCTTTCTCTCAGCCGCCTGTTCTCCATCACGGAGTGTTTGCTGGCAGGGACCCACATATAGTTTCGTGTTTAGTGCCAAAATATGCAGTTTGTGGCACACACCATGGCCAGCACCGAGTGTCATGGGGCTTTGAGGAGGATTTCTGAATTCTAGACCATAAGCCTATTGAAACAGGTCTGGTCCAAAAACTGATGCAGTCTTTGTAAGTGGACTTGTCGTCGCTATGATTTCGATCATTAATACTTTTTACAGTTTTCAAAAAGATTTACTGGGCTTCTTCTCCTGTCTGAGCTGTTCCTGTTTGTGTTGTCCTTGAGGTTGTAGAAATTCCGCTACTTCTCTCTCCTCCCAGTGCGCAATGTCTCTTAAGTGAAAGGCCAGGCATTGTTTGGTTAGCAGTAGCGCTGGTGATTCTGTTTGGAAATTCCGTGTGTGTGTGTTTGTGTGTGTGTGTGTGTGTGTGTGTGCCTATGTGTGTGTGCGTATGTGTGTCCGTGTGCTTTTCTGACTGCTGGCTGGCTGTACAACACAACCTACAAACAACAGTTTCCATCCAGCCTAGGCCCAGCAGACCAGTGTGTGTGTGTTTGGGTGGGTGGGTCTGTGTGTATTTACCTACGTTTGTGTGTGTGTGTGTGCCAGTTTTATACAGCCAGTGTCTTTTGTGAACTTTCTCATACTCTGTTGTTGGACTGAGAGGTGAATGTTTTTTTTTTTCTCATGAAGTGCACCAGGCACTGTAGTCTGCTTCAGGAGGAAATCCACAATGTCCTGCTGTGCTGAAAGAATTTGACACCACAAACACATAATAAGCTCATTGGGCACAATAAGCACTTCTTACATTTACCCACCTACAGCCTTCAGCATCTTTTGTAGTCATCCCCTTTTTAACAGGGATTTTTTCTTTTGAGCTTTTTTTTCCCTGCTTGATATATAAGGCAAGATAATAAAACGTGTCTCATGGTGAACGCAGGTGTGACGTCTCATGGTATTTCTGTGTGACTGCTAATATTTTACATGATATTATTTTCACACTTGCATTCCTAATCTGGAACTGACATGCTCTTTCCTTGGAGGGATTACCTCACTGAGGCAGTGCATACTCGGCAGGCCTCCTCAGAGCAGCAGGGCAGGGCTTCCCTCCTTGAAGGCCAAGTCAGAGATGAAACAGGACCTGCCGGGCCTTTACCCAAACACAGCAGAGCACAGCAAGCCCTCAGCAAACCACAACACACGTGGCCAACACAGTCGGCTACATCAAGGTTAAAAACACATTCCACACTCTTGCTACACCGGTCAACAATGCGTCTGCCCAAAGATTTAGTCTAGACTTGTTTCCCTGCAAAGCTTTTCTCTCAGGCTCTGCAGCATGTGTCGTAGTTATCATTGCTGATTGAACTGACATTAAAGGGTCTAAACAGGAAAATGGTCTAGTAGGCCATGAGTTGCAAAGCATTGACCTTATTCCTCATCGTGTGTATTGTTCAAATGGTCACTGAGGATCGGTGTTCATTCCATTCACAAACGTTTACCAGAACTGCGTTCTATTTTTACTGTTAGACTTAATTGCATGCAACTCCTTGCCAAACACAAGAGACCTAAAACAAAAACACTTGTACCATCAGTGCAAATAACACAATCCTCTTCTCTTATCCTTTTGTTTTCCTTCAACAAGAGACTCCCCTAATGATCTGTTAACCTCCAAAGCCATTAGCTTCCTGATTTGATTAAAGAGAGCATGGTGATTGAAACCATACATCGGAAGCAGGCCGAGCTGTAACGCTATCTGCGCCGTGGCCTGCGAGCAGCGTCGGGCCCACTGGAAAAATATCTTAACATTCGTTTGCCTATTTAGGAGTGGCGATGATGATTTTGTGGCGGAGGGTATGTTTGTCTGAGAAGTAGCTGAGTGTTTTGAGCTCTCTAGAGCAGCACCTCCAGCTGACTGTGGTCCAGGCCCACCTGGCTGACCTACATACAGACGCCGCACACACCCACAAGAACACACGTTCTGGCTAGCTCTAATACATCATGTCCCTTTAACCTTTGTAGTGCTAAAAAGCATTGTTTGTCTGAGCTGTGTAAGTTGACATATGCTGGCTTCTAGTGATTAATTATGAGCACAGATGTACAGTATTTCTTTCTTGGCGGCTGCTCTTTGAGTCACACACAGACCACATATTTTCCACATGCTACTCTGAGCTTAAATCTCTGGAGTTACAAGATAATAGGTGAGAAAACATGACACAGAGCACGCTCATACACAACTACTAGTACACTCACAAGGGTCCTTCCAGGGTTTCTCCCAGAAACCACTGAAGATTTCACTGAATCTTTATCAGCTGTGGCTTTGCCTCTTTGACTGATTGTTTTCCATTAACTGAAAAAAATCATCCCAGCAATGATAAATGCATTGCAGTTTTGTTCAGAGATGATTCGTCGTTTTACTGGAGCAAATATGTTTAGCAACATTGCACTGATTATGAATTCCATTTGAAATTTCGATTTGTAGTAGTGCCAATGTATACGCTGAAGTACCAGAAAAACTGGTACAGACTAGCCTATGCAAAATACATAGCAACACCACCTATGCATGTCATTGGTTGCATCCGCCAGTGCGTATATTAAGCAGTAAACATCTATGGAAGCTTCTAGGGCTGTTTCCACCATGAGAATGGCAAGTTATCGTGATTTTGTGATTTTCAATGTAGAGGTAGACGCAAAGTTTGGATTCTCACATAGGAGCATTTCAAGGAGGTACCGTGACTACAGGAATTCCAGCAAAACCTCGAACTTGTGACAGCAGTGTGGCCGTAAAAAGACTTATGAACGTGACCAGTGTCGACTGTCTGGTTATTTTGGCTGGCAAGATGGGCGTGTAACACTGCCCCAAGTAACATCGCATTTCAATGCTGGGGCCTCGACAAACATCAGCGTGAGGACTGTGCAACGTTCCCTCCAAGATCCCATGGGGGACCATGAGTGTGGGTGTACCAGTTTTTCTGGTACATCACTTTTTGAAAGTCACAGCTCAAAGAGCAAGGCTTCTACATACCAGCTCACAAGACCTGTCTAACACAAAGCCTAGACCTCCCTGGGAATGCAGCACACCATATGGATAATATATAGAAGCACTTTGCTATGGTTATATATCAGTTTGCTATGGTTATATATCAGTATCCAGAGACACATTTCTTAGACACTCTCTTAGATTTATTCAGGTAATTGACAGGTGCTGATGGTTTGGCAAGGGGACGCTGGGTGTTTCCCAGTTGCCTTTGTATGCCTCCGTCTGGCTTTTAGCACTTTGTGCAAACACAGGAGTTCTTTAGTTCTCTTCAGCTGTTTCTTCATCTCCACCCACTGCTCTCATGCCTGGGTTTAGTGTTGCTCTGTTCGTCTGATATATTCTCCTTTGCAATAATTAAACTGGTCCCAGGCTTGACATAATTGTTTGGAGCATTGGGACCCCGCTCTGTTTGACCTCAATTTGTCACTTAGAAACGATGAACATGTGAGACAAAGATGGGCACAGTGAAAGAGATCATTCAAGTCTGCACTGCAGAAATGCAGTCTGTTTAGTGGAATAATCCAGGACATGAAATTAAAGTGAATTTATGGATGCAGGTCATCTGAGTTGAGCGTGTTAACACGTAGCTGTATAGGTAATGACTAATAGTTGCTATGAGCCTTGACTGAGTATGATTTTGACATATGGCAGGTCATAGCAAAAACAGCACGAGTGTCCTCTGTAGTGCCATAATGATTCACCACAGTTCATCCTTCAGTGTATTTTACGGTCATGAGTTATACTGCTATGCTCTCTGAGCTCTATGTATTTTTGTACAAGGCAAGTGAGAATGTGTGTAGCCTTACACTGCACACTTTCCATGATCCTGATATGGTCAGTTTTCAAGAGAAGAGCCATTCAAAGAGCCATTTTTTTAATGTACAGCCCTCTTCATGAAAAGCATTTGCTTGCACAACACACTATTTTTCTTCTTACACTAGCTTTTTCATTTTTTGATCATTATTATTCCACCTGTTCATTTGCCATGCTTCTGCTCCTACAGTTGTCGAGACGTCGACACCACTCCAACTCTGCTACATTGGTTCTGATTCAGAGAAGCGTGCTTATATAGAGCTCTATAGAGATACTCTTGCTGTACTCATTTTTCACGCCTTTTTCCCATTATCTTCCAGTATAACTAGAAATAGTGTTTGAACCCAGACGCAAAGGTTCAGGTACAGTACGTTTTCCAATCACATATATACGACATTGGATCATTTTCCTCAATAAATAAATGACTAAGTCTAACATTTTTGTTTTGATTTGGTTCTCTGCATCTACTTATATGACTTGAAAAAATCTATATGCAGAAATATAGACAACTCTAAAGGTTTCAAGCACAACTGTAAATGGTTAAAAAAAGACTGATGTGTCATTTATTAATAAATGAAATATTGTAATCTGGTGGGTAGCACCGTCACCTCACAGTAAGAAGGCCCCGGGTTCGATCCACGGGTGCGGCGTTCCGGGTCCTTTCTGTGTGGAGTCTGCATGTCCTGCGTGGGTTTACTCCAGGTGCTCCGGTTTCTTCCCACAGTCCAAAGACATGCACGTTAGGTTGATTGGCGTCTCTAATGTGTGTGAGTGTGTGTGTGCACCCTACGATGGATTGGTGCCCTGTGTAGGGTTGTTCCTGCCTTGCGTCCTAAGCTCTCCAGTGACCCTGAAAAGGAATAAGCGGTCAAGAAAATGAATGAATGAATTAATATTGTAATCGGGTGACACGGTGGCTTGGTGGGTAGCGCCGTCGCCTCACAGCAAGAAGTCCCCGGGTTCGATCCCCAGGTGGGGCGGTCTGGGTCCTTTCTGTGTGGAGTCTGCATGTCCTCCCCGTGCCTGCGTGGGTTTAATCCAGGTACTCCGGTTTCCTCCCACAGTCCAAAGACATGCACGTTAGGTTAATTGGTGTCTCTAATGTGTGTGAGTGTGTGTGTGCGCCCTACAATGGATTGGTGCCCTGTCTAGGGTTGTTCCTGCCTTGCGCGCTAAGCTCTTCCGCAACCCTGAAAAGGAATAAGCGGTCAAGAAAGTGAATGAATGAATGAATGAATGAATGAATGAATGAATGAAATCGAAGAATGGAAATGGGATCATTATTGATTACCATTCCATTATTGATTATTATTTTCCTATAATTCCATGACTCGTGATTTATTACTTGCATAATCTGTAATGATATCGGAAATAAAAACAATACGTGAAATTACCGCGGAGCGGCATTTCTTAGACACCTGGTTGAAAGCTACCTACACATAAACATCATTTACAGCTGATACAACAGAACTATAACCTCTACATTCCTCTGTGAAAACACTGATTCCTGCTGAGACTACATCAGGGCTGGGCAGGTCAATTCGGTAGTTGAAGCCGTTTGCTGGCAATGCACGTTTCGGCTGTGATTATGCATCATTATGCTCTGCTTATTTTAAATGAAATACTTCCAGGCTCTTAAGTCTCTCAAATCAACTGTGTGATAGCTAAAGTAGCATGTCTGATTGGACGCCAGTCAGACGCAGCCTGGGTGGTGATGTGGTGAGAGCGAATAGAATAGAGCCTGGCTGATAGACAAATGATGATCTCCTGCTGAATATACAATGCGCAAGCCCAATGCTAATAACATTTTAATTGGACTGTACGACATTAAAAAAATGGTGAAATGAGGAGACATCTAAAATGGCAGTCGAGCAGTTGAGACAGGGTGAAGGGATTGCACTGGGTTTACAGGAAAAGCTTATTAAATATTTAGCCAACTGTTAATTGTCCACCTACAGCGGATGTCCTGTATTTATGCTTGTGCTGGAACTGTATTTATAAAAACCTGTACAAAGTACTTACTGGAATATGAAAACATTTTTCTTTTTTCTTACAGAGTAAGGAAACAACAGACATCACAGTATACAGCAGAGCCGTATTGGATGAAAAGTTAGCTGCGGTAGAGGAGATTGCTTGGTCCATTGCCTTGAAATCCCTCTGAAAATAAATGTAGCATGCTCAAATGTAGCATGCTCATAGGAGCATGTGCACCAAGCTTGGCTGACCCAGTTCTGAGGAAAATTTGAAATAAAAACGAAACACGTGTGGGAAAGCGGAGAAAATAATACAGCAGAGTGAATCATGCAAGAAGGGGCCGAGAGAAAAAATGTGTTATTTTGGCTGTATGTGCTTGTTGAATGGGAGTCTCTAGCAATATTGAGTTGCTTTTGGGGTTTTCGTCATGTCTTGTGTCCGACGAACGGGTTCATGCCTTTGGCCGGCTGTGGTGCGGGTCTCATCGTGCATTCCTGCTGCCGTGACTGAGTGATTGCTGTGGTTAGGTGGAGGGAGAGGCCTCTAGACCAGCCATTCCGCAATACTTTGCCAGCCTTTCCGTTTGGCTCCACAGGACAGCCGCAGTGCTGGTTCACACGGTCTACAGTCGCCCGTCCGAGGTCTTTGTGCGCATTGTAGAGAAATGCAAACATCCGTGCCAAAAGCCAGAGAAGTAAGAAAGCAGGCCATGTACACAGTGCAAGAGTGAGTGCTGAGTGCCAAGCAGCTTATTAAACACTTACAGGCTCTCTAGGAGGGGCAAAAGATGTTTCTCTTTCTTTTTTTTATATCCATTTACAGTTCATACTGTATTCAAGCCAGAGTGGAGGTTGGCCTGCCAATGCTTCATTATTCTTTCTGTGCAGAGTGTTTG
Organism: Leptodoras oyakawai; assembly: GCA_024363135.1. Lineage (NCBI taxonomy): Eukaryota > Metazoa > Chordata > Actinopteri > Siluriformes > Doradidae > Leptodoras > Leptodoras oyakawai. Next base: position 18,916,924 of record JANCOA010000049.1, read on the forward strand.
AGGAGGGGGAAGGGTCCAGTGAGCTTGTTACTGCTGTGCCATGTGTAAGATATTGGTCAAAAACGTTTTTTTTTTTCTACACCAGCGCCCAAGAAACAGTGTAACTAGGGGAATTTGAAAAAAAGAGGAAACAAAGACATTTTCTGACCAGATGCATGAAGTTATCAACCAAGGCCAGCTTTAGATATGATAGCTAAGTACATGCCAGGCCGTGCCAGTCCTAAGAAAAATAATTGAATGAGTGATGAAATAGGGATGGCATAACAAATACTGTTGCCATCTTAAAGCACCACGACTCTGAGTATGATCCTATGCTTGGGTTACTGTCTGAGTGGAGTTTTGCATGTTGTATCTGTTTTCAATGATTTCACTGCTTTCTTCCCATCTCCCAAAAAACATACCAGTAGGTGAAGTAAATAGTTTGCATGTGAATGTGTGAGTCTCCTGTTATGGATTGGCATCTTATCAATAGGATAAAGTGGATAATATTAATGAATGAATGAATGAATGAATGAATGAATGAATGAAGATAATAAAAAGGTGTTAGATTAAAGCAATATTTGATGTGACTGACCTGTGACTTTAAATTACATTACATTACATTACATTACATAGCATTTAGCTGGCGCTATTATCCAAAGCGACTTACAAGAGTAAAAACATCACATCTTCATGGAGTCACAAGTCACATTCATGGCATTTGGCCATTTACATTACAGTTTGTCTCATTTATACAACTGAACAGTAGAGAGTTAAGGGCCTTGCTCAAGGGCCCAGCAGTGGCAGCTTGGTGGTGCTGGGGCTTGAACCCCCAACCTCTTATTCAGTAACCCAACACCTTAACCACTGAGCCACCCCTGCAAATATGCTACAGTTCTCTTTTTTACAATGCAATTTTGTAGGAAAATGAACAGATAATAAAACCAGACCTCCATTATCTTGTTCAAAAGTAGTTGATTAATGGAACTTTGACTTGAAATGTGATCATTTCTACTAACACTAATGCAGAAGACTAAATGAATCATCTAGGACAAAATGTACTGTATATAAAATAGGTAGGGTGTCTAAAACCCTCTCCACAATAAAGTACAAGCGTATGAATAGAATATTATTGTACTCTTAGCATGGAGTTGCCCAACCAACCTCAAATCCCAGCTCACAGATTGCCTGTCGGTTTAGCTGCCAGCTGAGACTGGCCTTCGGTCCGTAGGAGGAGTTGACTTAGCAGCAATTACTCAAGCTGTGCTCCTTAATTACCCATCAGTCTCTTCTCACTTACACACATTCCTGCTCTTGCCCTGCTGTACCCCGTCAGAGAGGGCCACAGGTGCAGTGTCGGTCCCGCCACAGTCTCATGCCAGACGCTGACAGCTGATGTGAAAAAAGCTGTGTTCAGAGTTAAAGAAGAGTCAAGTGAGGGGTACAGTAATGGCTGTTGTCACTGACTGTATGATGAGATGTGGGTTAGGGCAGGGAGGCTGAAAGGTCAGGTATTCCTTATAATGAAGAGCAGACTTTATTCTAACTTCTGCCAGTATGGCGTCAGTACTAACAAAACAAAACAAAACATTTTTTTTTATACATAAACTGTATGGAATCCAGTTGCAACATGTATGGTGGAAAAAAAATCTGAATAAAATAGGAAACAAATTATAATTGCTTCCACATGCTGGCATGTTTTTGGGAGGTGGGAGCAAACCTGTGGAAAACCCACAGGAAAACCCATGTGGACATGGTGAGAACTTGCGAAACACCGAGTAACCCGAGGACCTCATGACTCATGACCCCATGAAGGACGTTGTTTAAGCAAATAAATAGAAGTAATTCAACAACACAAATTCGAACAGACTCCAAATATATATATAGACAGTATATATAAAGGCAAGCTAGAAAAAAAATGTTCCCTATTTATCAGGTGACTTATTCAGTGTTTTATTTCATTATCATGTTCTCTTCACGTCTAGCCAAAACAGAACAAGACAAACTAGTCTGCCACTACACTGTGTGAAAAATGCGTCAAATTGATTAGTGATGAGCTAGCTTTGCGACCTGTCGGGTGCTGTGGCGTGTTAGCTGAGCCTCAGAGCTGCATCAGGGAGGCTTCTGGAGTGTGTGAGTAACGCATCATTACATTACTCACCTGTCTGGAGTGAGGAGTGGACTTACAGGAGCATTGCTCACACACTTCGGTGTTAATCAGCAGTGCTGTACTGTGACACTCTGTGTGTGTTTATGTGTATGTATGTGTGAAAGAGAGAGAGAGAGAGAGAGAGAGAGAGAGAGAGCGTCTGTCTGCTCATCTGTCATTGCGCTTTGGCAGTTTTGCAATGCTGCATATGTACATCATGGGTGGAAGACTGTGTGGAATGCTGTCATCAAGGTTTTGAGTAAGTAGCCTTGATTGATAAAAGATGAAGAGTCACCCCACAGCCAGTCACACACCCGCACACACACACACACACACACACACCCTTGCACACAGAGCTGCACCTGGGAATCTTGGCACATGTACAGTGCATTCATAACTCCTTGTTCCCCTATGCTGAGGAGAGAAGGACAGAATGGGATGAAGGGAACAGTAAAAGACACAGTGAGGAGCTTTACATTAGCTTTAACCCTAGTCTCCTCTCTATCTCTCTCTCTCTCTCTTTCTCTCTCTCCATCCTTCTGTCTCCTCTGCATGGGAACCTGGCACCCAGCTCCACAGCAGGCCCTGCTCCAGATAAAAGGGATTGTTTTAGGTAAAAACTGAAAGTGGAGTCGTGGCGAGTGCCAGCAGGCGATAAAGGAGTCTTGTGCAGACAGAGCTGGGAGTTTTACAGCTTTGCTAAATGAGTTTTAGTGTCAGTCCCGGGTCAGGCCGTATTAACGATTTTTCCAGTTATCCTCAAGGCTACCTCATCAAAACAGCTATTAATATTTCAAGTAGCCGGATTACTGTTGCAACCGTTTCGGTTCGTTTCCTTATCGTTTCCAACCATCTGCGTGTGCAAGTTTCAATATTATCAAGCTCACAGCTGAATTCGGGTCTTTCTCTGTCTCTAGGTAGCCATCGCTATGGTGTGTATGCATTCAGTAAGCCTTTAGGTATGTTCTTTATCAAACAGCCTTATTGTATGAGCTTCCTCCAAGGCTTGTCTTTCTTACAGATGTCCAGCAGCAGGAGAACATCCCCAGTGTTCCTCCACGTCACCGGCTCTGAATGCTTGTATGCATTATTGTGATAGCTGGTGACCATAAAATTGACTAAATATGTCTCATTAGCTGTATAGTGTATATATAGTATAACATACCCTCTATACATACAGTAAAAGACGGTTATTTTGGGGGGCAGGGATCTTATTTTCTTTCTCCAGACAGATTCTTGAGAATGTCACGTTGACCTTGAGCCATCCTTTGCCTCCATCAGGTTTTTATTTCACTCCATGTTCATGGCTGTCAAACGGAAGCCGTACATTTTACTGGCTCCCTGCTGGGCTCCCTGACTTGTTGTTATGACCCTCTTTATGTGTCCTGTTACAAATGGCAGTCACGTTTTACACCCCAGTGCTTTAGCCTGCTTAAATATTTTTCCTGCTGTCCGGCTGGACTGGCCGAGACGGCTCTGGCTTAGATAGCAGGGTTTGGTCCAAGTTCTCTGAAGACTGTTCATGAGCCTGAGCAGAGCATTGTTTCATGGGTATGTGTGTGTTTATGTTTGTGGGGACCAAATTGTCCCCACAAGGATAGGAATATCTGATATATTTAACCTTGTGGGGACATTTTGCTGATCTCCATAAGGTAAGTGTTTTTTTTTGTTGTAGCTTTAAAATAAACAAAGCCAGAAAGTTGCCTTTTTCATTACTGAGGTTAGGGTTAGGGTTTGGGTTAGGGTTAGGGTTAGCATTACTCAGATGCAGTAATAAGTATGTCAGTGGAAAGTCCTTACCAGTATTGCAGTACAAAAATGTGTGGTGTGTGAGTGTGTGTGTGTGTGTGTGTGTGTGTGTGTGTGTGTGTTAGGGAAAGCAGCAGCTGGCTCTTATTCTAATGCCATTCTTTTATCTGATTACCACAGAAATGTATGTGTCTTCTCTTGTCTATGTGTGTGTTGTGAAGAGGGGCAGATGATTTGTTCTATAGTTTGCACACCCACATGCAGCCTCACACATCCCTTATTTGATGCTTCAGGTGTGTGCCAGTTAGCCTTAACCATTAATTAACCATCTCTCTCTCTCTCTCTCTCTCTCTCTCTCTCTCTCTCTCTCTCTCTCTCTCTCTGTTTCTTTCAGCTCTTGGGCAGATCATGCTCTATGTGGATGGGATGAATGGCCTGATTGGACACAATGAAACAGTTCAGTGGCTTTACACCCTGGTTGGATCCAAGGTAAATAGTTTATCTTTACACTAGGTTCTGTGTATGGAATTGCACTGCACCCATCACATGTTACTACTGTAACACTTTTGCTCAGACCTCTAGTGGTACAGTCTGTTTTGCATATGCATGTTACATGCCCAAACGTTAGTTCTTCCCCAGACTATTACCACAATCGTGTAGGGCGTCTTTGTGTGCTGTGTGCTGTAACATTACAATTTCCCTTCACTGCAACTAAGAGGCCCAAACCTGTCCCAGCATGACAATGCCCCTGTGCAAAAAGCGAGCTCCTTGAAGAACGTCACTGCTCTGCACCGAGCTCAGGCTTCACTTAGCACTTGTGGGATAAACTGGACACTGACTGTGCACCAATATCAGAGTCTGTACTCATTCAGATGAACTAATGCTCATGCGTCTGAATGGGCAAATCCCCACAGTCATTTATTGGAAAACCTTCCCCGAAGAGTAGAGGTCAAAGGAGGACTAAATCTGGAATAGGATGTTCAAAGTAGTGCTTATTAGCATGACTGATCAGGTGCCTACAAACATCTGGCCATACAGTGTATCTAGACTACTTTACCCATCTGTTTTTATCATACTAATAATTTGAATTAGCATATAAAAAAAAACCTAAATGGAAACACCAGAATTTTCAATGCTTAACATAACAGCAAGAAAATGTTTCCTGGAACTGTTTGCTTGGAATCTGTATTTGCTTTTGATTGGATCTTTATGCCATGCCCTCTTCATAAAATTGACATTACCTTTTTTTTCCATCTCACAGATTACCTTAACATTTTCAAGCAGTCAAACTGATTGTCCAGTGGGATACTAGGCTGTGTGTGTGACCATTAAGTGACTAATCATGAGTAACAGTTCATCACCCAGAGATGTTTATCTATAATGAGGATATCACACGAAAATGTGAATGGAAACATACTCTGTGTGTGTGTGTGTGTGTGTGTGTGTGTGTGTGTGTGTGTGTGTGTGTGTGTGTGTGTGTGTGTGTGTGTGTTTGTGTGTGTGTAAAAGAGACAGAGAGAGAGAGACACACACACACATGCACACAGACAGACAAAAGTGTGACTGCTTTGTTAGTCTGCACATTTCTACCAGAAACTCCAGTTTGGTTAGAGAAGCTATAAACTATTACAACATCAAATGAGAATGAAATAAATATAACTGTTAAATAGAAATGATACCTCACCGAGGAGGGTAACCAGGGTTTGGAATGAAGCTTGTTATGTTCAGCAAAAAAGGAACAGATGCAGAGAGCTGTCTTTTCAAACAATAAAATTGTCACCGCATGTTAATGAATGACATTTTAAAAGAAGTCTCGAAGTAAGCAAGTTGATGTAAATATGTAACTGTTTAAACAACAGAATACCGCATTAATAGCTTTTGCAACACTGCTACAACATCAACTTTGGAAGGTTTCCCATCTCTGTACGGATATTAACTGAACCGGTTTAGTTAAGTAAAACTCAAACTAGATGTACCACACTGTAATATGAGTGTCATATAATGTGAGAGAAAGAACAAGAATGAAGTGGAATGAAATACGTCAGTTACAGCACCCCTTACATTTACATTTATGGCATTTGGCAGACACCCTTATCCAGAGTGACTTACAGGGGTTAGACAATGAAACTGAAACACCTGTCATTTTAGACCACAATAATTTATTAGTAT
>JANCOA010000049.1:18936323-18946934 GCA_024363135.1 Leptodoras oyakawai
CACATTGCACCAGTAAGAGCAGAGTGTGAAGGTTCAATTAGCAGGGTAAGAGCACAGTTTTGCTCAAAATAGTGCAAACCCCACAACAATATTGGTGACATACCAGAGTTCAAAAGAGGACAAATTGCTGGCGCATCTGTGACCAAGACAGCAAGTCTTTGCGATGTATCAAGAGCCACGGTATCCAGGGTAATGTCAGCAAACCAGGAAATGTTTTTCCACCACCAGCATCACATAGTAACCTGGCCACTATCCTGCAAGAATAATGGTTTAAAATCCCTCTGACCACTGTGCAGGACTTGTATATGTCATTCCCAAGACAAATTGACACTGTATTGGATGCAAAAGGAGGCCCTACCCCATACTAATAAATTATTGTGCTCTAAAATTACAGGTGTTTCAGTTTCATTGTCTAACCCCTATATATATATGGGCATCATAAGAACGTGATGTATGATGGCAGGGAACCTGGCAAGTGGTTGGGAATCGGCAGTGACTACATAGGCAGAAAATCCAAATATATTCCACTTATATTCTACAGTTCAGTTGTAACTTTTCATGCAGCATTTATTAACTTGTTAGTAGACTGATGGCTGTAAAAGCTGTTACAATGGTTTCATTGTAGTTGAGACAGGACCTCGAAACATTAGTGCAATCTGAAATTCCATAAAACAGCCTTAAACCTTTTTATGTGCCACTGCATGTGTGCTTGCAATGATCAGTCGTGCCTAGACCTGGCCTCTATCAACCATCTCAACTGGATCCATGTCCATGTCTGAGTCACACTGTTTGTGGAGTTAGCACTTGGCTTGAGTTTCACACATTTTAGATAAGAATCAGCAGGGCTGGACCTGGTAAGCCGCCATTGCCTTTAGCCTATTTTGGCTGCCAGACTGGATGACAAAGCAGTCTATAATAAAGAAGAGTGGTATTGAACCATAGAGGAATGAAACTCAGAATCAAGGACATTTATGTCTAAGTGTAGGTCTAAGCTTTAAAGCCATGTAGAGCAAAGCTCCTGGTCAGATGGGGCCATGCATGCATGTGTAATGGGATAGTGGTCCATTTCCAGCCAAGAATCTTTTCCTCCTGAATCCACTGCTTCATCCTTCTCTTTCCACTGTAAGGCAAATGTAAAACTCAGACTGGTGGAAAATAGTGAGTGCTTTGCATGATAAAAACTGAGTAGCATAACTAAAGAAAATCTTATTATTTCAAGTAGAGACATGCAGTACCCTGAATGTCCCATACAGCTAATGTGCCAATCTCATTAGTTTGCAGAAATGACAGGCATTTTTGAGTGTGCTTTCAAATGGAGAGTACAAAAACTGGCTCTGACAGCACTTGTACCAATATGGCTTGTCTTGACTATGACTAATGCTGTATGGCTATTGTACACGTGCGTTTGCCCAAACCCATATGGCTTGAAGGTTGTGAGGCATTCTGTCGTCTGCCCTGTTTTGTCATCCCCTATGCTTCTGTGGGATTGTTTTTCATTATTTATTTGCTTTCCAGATAAGGAGCTGGAAATGTAGTAAGGGTGTGAGGCTTACGGTAATAGAGGATGGAGGAATGGGCTGTGGAGAAATGAAGGCATGCAGGGTGCAAAGACGCTATAAAGAACACATTCAGAACAATCATGCAGCAAAAACCCACCACAACCCAATCACCTTGCAGGTGTAATAACGTAGTAAAGGCCAGTCTTGATTATCCTGGCAACCGAAAAACAAGCGCAGAACGTTGCCTCTTATTTTTGTTGCCAATTGCTGTACACACGCAGAATATGATTCCTGGAGTTTAAAGTCATAAATGTTTAGATATTTATTTGACATTTCAGGCTAACTATAAAATATGGCTCTTTTTGAAAACATTATGCATGTTTGTTATTTGTTTGGTTTTGTTTTTTAATTTTCAGAAGCTGAGCCAGAACCAAGCCATGTGGAGTCTCCCTCCATGTCTCCCGCTGTGTCTGGCCTACAGTGGTCCACAGAGACAGAGGAGGAGCAGACTGTGGATGAGAAGGACATAACAGTGTCTCTACATACAGAGCCAGACAACTCAGACAAAACAGGGAAAAGGACAATAAGAAAAGATGAGCATGAAAGAGAAGTACAGGAGGTCGAGAAAGCTGAAGATGTGGAAGTGAAGGAGAATGAGAGAGAAAATTTATGCACAGAGGCATTGATTTCAAATGAGGCAGGTGCTGAATTAGAGGCAGAAGAGGAGTGTGAGAAAGAGCAGATAGTGGAAAGAGACACAGAGGATAGCACAGCCCTCAGCGAGAAAGAGAGACAGAATGAGGAACTGAATGAGAAGGACAACTGCTCGGCTTCCAGCATCTCTTCAGCCAGCAGTACACTGGAGAGAGAAGAGCGAGAGGAGAAGCTCATGTGTGATAATGACTCAGGTATGAAAAAAGACATTGACATTAATAAGTACTGCTGTATTGACTTGCTGGACAATTTTCAGTTTTGTTAGATGCTGCATCTTAACAGCTCTGCATGTAACCCATGTTCTCTCTCTTACAATCAGGCCAGTGGGCAGAATGCATTAAGGCAGCAGATATTGATGAGCAGTGTGGCAAAGTCCTCAATAACAAACGCTTCATGTTGGACATGCTTTATGCACAAAATAAGAAGCCTGCTGAGGATGAGGAGAAGGAGAACCAGAAAGAGAGAGAGGCCCCAGGAGGCCAGGACTCGTCTGTAAACAGCCTTGCCACTCGCATCTCAACTCTAGAGGCCCGGCAGCAGGCATGTGAGGACAATGTGAAGAAAATGGAAGTGCAGCACCTGGACAACCACGGAAACGTGCGGATTGTGGCCGAGAAATTCGGTGACTTGGTGAAGGGGTTGGTCTCGCCTCAGGAGGCTGAGCATGCTGGGAAGGAGAAGGCACCTTTACCCACACCACCTAAAAAGGAGTCGGATCACATCTGGGACCAGCTGATGGCCACACCTCGAGAACTTCGCATCAAAGAGATGGACTTTACTGACCTTTTGGAGGAGGATGACATAGACATTTTAGATGCTGGAAACATGATTAAGTCAAGTGACCACTTGACGCCCCCTCCGCCACCCCCATGTATAGCAAACCTCCCGCCCCCACCTCCCCTTTTCGGTTGCCCACCCCCTCCCCCTGTACCAGGAGGGATGTTACCTCCTCCACCACCTTCCATGGCATCAGTGTCTTCCTCACATATCGGTTCTCCTCAGTCTAGTCGAGGAGAGCCACCGCTCTTTCAGAAGAAGAAGAAGACCATCAGACTTTTCTGGAATGAGGTGAGACCCACAGACTGGCAATATGGCAGTGGCAAGCGCTGCAAGGAGTCACTATGGTCCAAACTGGAACCAGTAAAGTTGGACACAGCCAAGTTGGAGCTGCTCTTTGAGACCAAGTCTAAAGAACTTCCTGTTACAAAGGTAAACAGGATTTTATTACTTTCCTCACTATCAGTAGTGAATTATTCATTCGTATTCTTTTTTATTTTGTTTGGTCTTGGAGAACAGAAATAGTTTGTAGTGTATTTTTGTAGCTGTATATCAAAATGTAATCCTTCGTGACAAAAGAATTCTGTCATTCTTTCAAAGACATTTTAGCAAAGAAACATTTCAGCTCTTCTTAGACCAACACATGATGAGGATTACAGCACATCTCATTTGCTTTGGTGTCACTAGAGTCTGTTCCCTATCAGACGAGGGCATGGGATTTCAAGCAGACCGGGGAAATCTCAGTCTGCCTGGTGTAAGACTGGCTCCATTGGCTCTGATGGATGTCCTGTATTATTTTAGCCTCAATCAGATCTGCCACTGTAAATGTAACCAAGTTGCAGAATGCCTTACATTGATGTTTCACTGTAATCTATACAGGCCTTTGAGATGGTATGTGCTTTACCAGAAACTATAAACTGCTCAGTCATTTCTGAGATTACATGTCTGTTCATTTGATTTATGTCAGCATTAATCCATAATACAACAAAAGGCTTTCTAATCGGACTTCCTTTTCTCAAAGCTATTTTGTAACACTGATATCAGAAGGTTCTGGACAAAATGTTTTCTGGTATCATTTTAGGGTATTGGGTTATGATGTATGTGTTTCTGAGTGTGTCTTTGCCGGTTAGGGGTTCTCCCCTCACCTAGTCGAAAAAGCAGCTGCTTCTCATTTCTGGCCCATTCCTAACTCCCTCTTTCCCTCTCTGTTCCTTCTCTCCTTCTCTTTCCTCCCTTTGTTTGGCAATGAAAGCAAACTGTCTTGCCTCTCACAAGTCCAGAAATATTCTTCATCAAAGTCCCAAAATAGCCCTCAGGTGCTTGCGTGTTTTCTAAGCGAGTTGCACTTAGCATAGATCCCATGGCATTCATATCTCGGAAAGCATTGTTTTTTCTTAATCACCCACATTAAAGAAATTCCTTTCCAATTCATTTTAAGGTAGTCTTCAGAAAGCTTTTTTTTTTTGCATCGGGGACGGTAGATGGATATCACAACGGTTAGCCGACAAGCAAGCAAGCGGGCAGTCGTGCAAACTCATAATGAGAACCAAGTGAAGTATTAGACCAGATGGGTGACTGTTGCCCTGACATATGTTTTTGATGGTGACAGTTTAGCTCTGTTATGGTCCAAAATAGAATACATTTTACCATAATAGCAACTGAAGGTGGGCAGGCACATCAGAAACAGCTTGCTCTGATTCTCACCGCACAATACCAGACACAAAACATGGTGGAATATAAAAATAAAGCATCTAATCCAAGGCTGAATGTCTGTGTTTTTATGCTGAATGTTTTGCTGACTTTAGAAAACAGCAGCCGATGGAAAACGGCAGGAGATTATTGTTCTTGATTCCAAAAGAAGCAACGCCATCAACATCGGCCTCACAGTTCTTCCACCTCCCCGCACAATCAAAACGGCCATCCTCAACTTTGACGAGTATGCTCTGAACAAAGAGGGTATAGAGGTAACATCAGTTCACATGCATATGTACTTAATATTATATTTTCATTCTAAACACTTACATATGTGTTTCAGTTGCACTCTCTCTCGCTCTGTCTCACTCTCTCTTGCTCTGTCTCTCTCTCGCGCTCTCTCTCAGGCATTATATCATTCATTCATACAAGCCTGACACATAAAAGCATATTTCTGTATTTCCAGCGATTGATGGCTCTCTGTAACTTTATAGACTTGGCAAACAAAAAGAATGAACTCAGAAAGTGCTGTTTAATATAACCTGTTACTATTGGTTTAAAAACATCTCCAGTTCTTCGGATTTTTACAAAAAAAAAAGCCATTTAATCAAACAAATAGAGCCTTTTCGGTCAGTTCGTTTGTTGTAATTGTGTAATATTGTATAATGTTGTAATCCGTGAGATGAATACATGCTAAAATGACACCACAATGTGAACCTGAGCAAAATCCTAATGTGCACTTACAGATTTTTTCCATCTTGGAATCTGCCATTCTTCCCTTGCTAAGAGAAATACAGACCCACTTATGACTTCTCTCATGCACAATCATGCAAAAGAACACTATTTGTTGAAATGACAACTATTATTTATGAATTGATGATTTTCTCCAGATGTTGTTATTTATCAGTCTGTTAGGAATTCATTAGGGGAATTAAGAACTAGTCTTGTATGTACATAAATTCTAGCCGTGACACTGGACAGTGATTCACACACTTCCCTAAGGTCCAGTCTCTCTTACCGACTCGCTCTCGTTTGTGCGTCTGACCGCATATGGAAAGTTTCCATATTCAGTATGTATGTAGGTAGATCTATGTGAACATAAAAATCTGATCTTTTCATCTTGGGTTTAAGCCATGTTTAGTTATGTTGTCCTAGATTAAATATATCTTAAATATACAGGGACAGTCAGAAGTTTATATACGCTGACATCACACTTTCAATGATTTCTCTTAACTGTATATAATATATATAAATGTATATAACATATAACTTTAAATAGAATAAAAGAACAAGAATTTGGTGCACAAGGGGGTGGGGCGGGGGTTCTGAGTTTGTTTCAAAATTATACAGACAGCACACCTGATACTTGGTCAAATGTCCCTTACCATTTTGCACCTTGACTTGTTTTTGGTAGTCATCAACATGCTTCTGGCAGAATTCTGGTTGGATATTTGACCATTCTTCTTGTCAGAATTGGTCATTTCTGGATTTTTTCAATAGGGTTGAGGTCAGGACTTTGGGAAGACCATTCCAAAAGGTTAATGTTAGTCTGCTTTATCCATCCCACACCCAGCTTTGATGTGTGTTTAGGGTCACCGTCCTGCTGGAACACTCCAAGTTTCAACCATCTAGCTGATGGTTTGAGGTTATGCTGAAGTATTCTTTACACTTTCTCTACACTTTGGGCAAGGTACCAGTTCCATTGGCTGCAAAAGCTACTACCACCATGCTTAACAGTTGGTACAGTGTACTTTGTGTTGAATGCCTCATCTTTACTCTGCAAACAATACATCCAGTCTGTGGCCAAACAACTCAATCTTTGTCTCAATCTGACCATAAAACGTTCCTCCAGAAGGCCATGAGCTCAGCTGCAAACTGTAGTTGAACTTTAAGATGTCTGTTTTTGGAGCAGGGGCTTCTTTCTTGGACAGCAGCCTCTCACTCCATGGCAATGTAAAACTTGTTTGGCCATAGTCAGTTACAGTGGTGTTCCAGCAGCTTCAGGTTCATGTTACACCTGTGCCTTGGTGGTTCTTGGGTTGTTCCCGACCATCTGAACCAATTTCCTCTCAGCTGAGGGGGACAGTTTGGGTTTTACTCCAAACCTTGCCACCAAAATGGCTACACATCCCAATAACTTGTGCTTACACACACATACACACAACTGTTTGAAAGGATCATCTTAAAACATGCAGTTGTTTAGAAGTGGCTCCAAGAGACATTCCTGACATCCTGACTGTAAATCTACAATCATCTGCACTGAATGGCTTTGACTTTCCCACTGTAATGTGTGTTGGTCAATCCAGTAAGTGTTGTCAAGCAAACTCTTTTTATGTGGGCACAGAGAAGCTACCAGCTACTGTCAATCCTGCTCACTAGCCGGTAGTTAATAGCAAATTAAAAGACATATTGGAACTTTCGTTACCACTGATATGTCGTGAATTCAAGAAAACTTACAACTTTCTATTAAAGATACATGCGAGGGACACGGTGGCTCGGTGGGTAGCACTGTTACCTCACAGCAAGAAGGTCCCGGGTTCCATTCTCAGGTGGGGCGGTCTGGGTCCTTTCTGTGTGGAGTCTGCATGTCCTCCCCGTGTCCGCATGGGTTTACTCCGGCTTCTCCGGTTTCCTCCCACAGTCCAAAGACATGCACGTTAGGTTGATTGTGTCTCTAAAGTGGCCCTAGTGCGTGTGTGTGCCCTACGATGGATTGGCGCCCTGTCTAGGGTTGTTCCTGCCTTGCGCCCCATGCTGCCGGCTAGGCACCGGCTCTCCTGTGACCCTGAAAAGGAATAAGCGGTCAAGAAAATGAATGAATGAATAAAGATACACTGTCAACAACAAATGTTGTATATTCATTTTGCTCCAGAAAAAAATACAGTTCAAAGAAATCATTAAAAGCCCAATATTGGCATGACATTCACGCCAATGATGAGTGTATGTAAACTTGCAGCTGTATCTGATCATTCAAGCGTAATCTGTTTTTTATTCTGTTACATATTGCATGACAAAAAAAGGAGACAACAGTCAGTGGATTATTTGGGAAATTGAGTCAATCTGGGCATAACTGGAGTTGTATTTGAAATAAATGGGGGAAATAATGATAATGATAGACACCGTGTTATCGTTTTATCAATTGTGGATGGTCTCATCAGTATGGGCTTTTTTTGTTGTGTGTAACATACGGCATGTGCATTATATACGCCACATACTTTATTTATTCATTCATCTTCAGTAACCACTAAATCCTGCTCTAGAGCCTATCCCAGCAACACTGGTTATAAGGCTGTGCTCGGAATACACTCTGATTGGGTCTCTAGTCCATTACAAGGCTCCATTCAGACATATTCACATATCCATTTCCATGAAAATGAAGTCTAATAAACATAATGGGTTTTGAATCTGTGCACCTATCTATCGATAGTTTCAGTGCAGGGATGGAGTCACACTGATGACTAATACTGAGTAAAAAAAATGAACAATAATGCTTCAGATTGAACATTGCTCTCTTTCTCCTGTCTAGAAAATCCTGACGATGATTCCTACTGAAGAGGAGAAGCAGAAGATTCAGGAAGCACAGCTGGCAAACCCAGACATACCCCTGGGCAGTGCTGAACAGTTCCTTCTCACGCTGTCCTCTATCAGTGAGCTGTCTGCTCGCCTGCATCTCTGGGCTTTCAAGATGGACTACGATGTGTTAGAGAAGGTCAGGAGTTTGCAGACGTTTCACGGGATTTAATCTATCCACTCAGCTGAGCTGCTTGATCACATACTATCATACTGTAGATACTGTAGCATTCGCTAAAACAGTAGTCGTGTTTCTAGAATGTGTAAATTATGAACTAAATTAGTCTCCGTCTTACTTTCTTTCAGGAAGTGGCAGAGCCCTTACAGGATCTGAAGGAGGGCATGAGTCAGCTGGAGAAGAACAAGACACTGTGCTTTATTCTGTCCACACTACTCGCTATCGGCAATTTCCTTAATGGATCAAATGTGAGTTATGGTCGTACTCATGGCTTTTTCCTCTAGGCCCTTTTCTCTTTGAGCTCTGCAATAAAAACACTATAAAGGTAATAAAGGATTGAAAGCACATTTACAGTAAACCATTGTGCGTGGGCAAGAGAACAAAGCAAGTCAAAGCAGTGTCATGTCATTTGGGATATTTCCCGTCTTTATTTCGGCTGGGTCTTCAGCACTACAAGGCTGACCCGGCTGCAGGCCCGTTACTTCCTGTACTTTACCACATTTGATTGAGATTCAGCTATTTACAAGGCAATGAAGCGTTCATGTGAACATGCATACGAGCAGACTACTGACCCACCTTGCTTTTCAAAGCATTCTGTATTATTGCTTAATGGAACTGATGGTAATCTGCTCAGCTGTAGCAAAATAATGTCTGTAAATTGTGGAAATGGCCTATGATTAGAAAGCCTTTTATAGAAATCATTTTCTGGATGAGATCCAGAGTGACCCATTTGGTCAAGGTGGATGTATTTATAGTGTCAATTTGCTTTGTTACAGGAAAGTTCCACTGATATTGTCCATTTTAATATGATTGTGTATATATGTGTGTGTGTGTGTATGTGCTTATATGTGTGTTCAGGCTAAGGGCTTTGATTTGAGTTACTTGGAAAAGGTTCCAGAAGTGAAAGACACTGTGCATAAGCAGTCTCTGCTTCACCACGCCTGCTCCATTGTCGTGGACAAGTTTCCAGAAAGTTCTGACCTGTACTCCGAGATCGGCGCAGTCACACGCTCTGCTAAGGTACTGCACCAAATCAGTTTCTAAGCTTATAGAGCAGTTCAGACACGGCAGGGTGCGGATATATTTAGTGTCTGAGATAAGCTGGAAGTGAAAAAGCTTTTACCTGGAATAGTTACTGTTTCATTTCCACAGCTGAAGGTCCAAAATATATTTTTATTGTAATGCAAAAGGTAATTAAGCAAAAAATAAGCAGATATTTATGGTTGCCTAGGTATTCAGTCCTAGATCACTCCTAGAACTTTTAGTAGAATAAAGTTTTGACTGCAATTACAGCTGCAAACTGGGTGTCTCTATCAGCTTTGCACATCATTGACCTGATATTTTTCATTTGTCATTATAAAGCTCCATAGTGATTATGAAACATAGAACTATATACCATTATGCAAATTTTTTGCTTTTTAAAAAAAATGAGACTATAAAAAGCATGTGCTTATTCTTGCACAGGTATGTTACATATACAGATCAATTAAAATTAGAAACACTCCAATCCATCTGGAGCTATTTGTAAAATCACAAACACTCTGTCAGTCCTTGTTTTGGTCTGATGAACTTCCTGTTTGTATTTTGGCACACCCAGCTGCAACTTGAAATCGGTGACGCTGTTACGACTCAGGATTAATAACAGAAGTGTTGACTTGTTCTTGTTAGAGAAGGAGTGTTCCACAGCTGTAGACGGATTTGCTTTCTTCTAACACACCGCTTTCAACACGTGCAGGCCTTAGTAATTAGCTGATCAACTGAATTCATGGTAAATGAGCTCTAGACTCTGTGCTCTGTCCTTATGAGGAATGGAGCTTTACACCCCTGGATTGGCGTTTATGTTAAACACAGCTTGAAAGTGTCCCTCATTGTCTTTAAGTGTAATATAATGACTGAGATGTTCTATAAAATAGTACTTCAAATGTACATATATATATATATATATATAATATATACTGTATATACAGGGATTAGACAATGAAACTGAAACACCTGTCATTTTAGTGTGGGAGGTTTCATGGCTAAATTGGACCGGCCTGGTGGCCAATCTTCAGTAATTGCACATTGCACCAGTAAGAGCAGTGCAATGCACACAACATTATTGGTGACATACCAGAGCTCAAAAGAGGACAAATTGTTGGTGCACGTCTTGCTGGCGCATCTGTGACCAAGACAGCAAGT
>JANCOA010000049.1:18971046-18982221 GCA_024363135.1 Leptodoras oyakawai
GCGTTAATCTACAGCTCGGGTTCTGTCTCTCGCTTTGATCAAACCCTCACGTGATCAAAACCTCTGACAGGAAAGAGCGGAGGACCCATTCAAGTTCACTTAGCTTCTTGTTATACGTGGGACACACACTCACGTATGCTATTAAAGCCTGTTTGTTACTTTCAGTCAGCGAAGTTTCATTCAGTTTTCATTCACTTGTTAATACTAAGCCATTCATCTTCAGCCCTTCTGACCCTTGCTTTTTGCTTTTTCCCCCTGATTTTCTTCTCTAATTTGGTCATGACCAATTTCCTCCCATCGGGATTTCCTAGGGTATAGGTTTGCCAAATAAAGTGGTCAGTGAGTGTATGTAACTGTGGTTCTCTGAACCCTGGTCAACCACCATAATTTCCAATTTTGAACCAGTACCAACCCAGTGAGAACTCAGTGAGAATGTTTCAGGGAACAACCACTGTATTATAGCAGTATTTATTGAATTGTTTTGGGAAGGTCTTTAATAGATAATCATGGTAGTTTAGGTAACACAGGGTTTCTTACCAGCCCTGGCATTATATAACTAACACAGTGGAGTAGTGGTGGCAAAAATCAGGTATCCTTGGTTACAGATGATTAGAAAAGGTTACTAAAATGTGGAAAAGACCTGTTTGAATAAGTTGGTTAAAAATAGAGGCTTGGCTCAAGCAAATGTTATGTTTTTTTTCACACTTGGTCCTTTCATCCCTCAAAATGAACTCAGTCAGCATGTGAACACTCCAAATGAACTCAGACCCCACTGGAGCAAACCAAACGGAGACCAGTCTGAGGTCCATGTTGCAGTTTGCTTAACCTGTGTCTTGTGAACACAAAGTGCTCCAGGTGAGCTTACCAGTGTATTTTAGACTTCTAGGCATGCTGTGGACAGATCACGTGCTATTACACCCAATGCATTAAAAAAAAAAAAAATAGTCAGAACCATGGATACTGGGTATGATAGTAAGATTGGTGGAGTAGCTTAATAAGAATAAGAATAACTGATCATTAAATAGTAATGCATTTATATAAAATTATAATTTAAATTAACTGTAAGGTTTACTGATAATCCTCCAAAGCAATAAAGAGCTCCGAGCAATAAAGAGCTCTGAGAGCTCCAGAGGAACTATAGTGTGAACCAGAAGAGCACTGAGACCCCGTCGGAGCAGTCGTGGACTGGAAAGACAAATGAGTCCTCTTTCAAATTAACTTTTTTTCAAATGAATATGAACATAAAATAAACTGAAACCCTTATATTTTGGTTCTTGAGAAAACAATTCAATATTTGAATAAATATATATTCAATATAATATATGCCACTGAAGTTGATTTCATGTGATACATTATGATTTGTTTTAGTAGTCTCAGAACTACTTTGATCAGAATCTGGGGTAGACATATAGGAATGATGAAAGCAATGTAGAGAAGAACTATTTTAACTAGAGAGGTGCATGTCCTGAAGAAAATATGAGTGTGATTACAGCAAAGCAGTGACATTACCATCAGCACCATTCGCATTTGTGTGTGTAAGCACATAGTTTGGGGTGGATGATGCCAAAACATTTGCTTAGTCTCATGATTGTGTGTGTATTAGTATTAGTACATAGTTTGGGGGTGCCAATACTTTTGATCAAACACATGATTGTTTA
Organism: Leptodoras oyakawai; assembly: GCA_024363135.1. Taxonomy (NCBI): domain Eukaryota; kingdom Metazoa; phylum Chordata; class Actinopteri; order Siluriformes; family Doradidae; genus Leptodoras; species Leptodoras oyakawai. The sequence goes on from JANCOA010000049.1 coordinate 18,972,705, forward strand.
TTTTTTTTAAGCATACAGTAGCTGGGAGTGTAAATACATTTGATCAGACTGGTCATAGTTTGTATGCAACGTGTTATTCAAGCAGAAGTACTGATGACAAAAAATTAGAAACTGAAATGAAAATCAATGGAAGTGGATGGGAAAAAAGGGGAATAAAATCAAGTGTGGAGGGTAAACGAGAGCACGGATCCCTTAGCCTTATACAAGCACACCGATCCCGACCTTATCAGATATTTTAGAGTTGGAACGGTGTCGATATTTTGAAAATTGCGGCAGTTGAAATCCAGACAAAACTACACCGAATTCTCTTGACAGATAACAATTATCAAGGTTATGGGCAAATCACCTTACTAGCCAACTTATGCATCTGTTTTAAAATTACACAATAACAACCAATTTATGATTGTTGCTTGTTTAAATATGCTTGCTTAATAACATTGAATTAAAACCATACATAAACAAATGCTGATGGAGCATTCAAGTCGATCATAGCACTTTTATAGCTACTGGTGTTTTGTCAGCCATAAAACCATTCTTAATGGGGAAGATTATGTGTGATTGTGCATATGGACATTCTCAGAGAAATTCTCTTGCCGTTAAACAATACAGATGCTCCTGAGGAACATATGGGAATGTAAATTTGCAGCCTAATGGGTGGTGGCTCTCACTGACACAATTTGCATTTTGACATTGTCCCCCATTTGCTCCTTTGGCTGTCTCCCCTTGACCTCCAGGGAGTAACCCCCAAAACTGCAACCCATGCTCCACCTGCCTGACCTCACCTTCACTCCATTCCCAGTGAACATGGCCTGGACAAGGCTCCCATGTTCAGAACGCAACCATATCAAATGATTTTAGTGTGAAAGTGTATCAGAGATGATAATGAAAACTGGGAACTATTAGATTAGCAACTTGCCACTGGAAGTGTTTCCAGTTTCTATGTCATTTATTAGAACAGGATCAATGTTAGAAATATACTGTAACAATGTAACAGTGAAAAATCAGCAGCTTTTTAATCAATTATAAAGTTCCAATACGAGTTTTCATTCAAAATTGTAACAGTAATTGGTATTGGATAGTTTCTATGCTATTATCATATAACCACTATTTATAATTCTGTTAATAGATTTTGGTTCAGATTTTTAAAATAAGCTACAGTGAAAAGTGTTAATGTATACCTATTGTAAAGAAACAAATCAATTGCTAGGCTTGTAGTTTTCTAATTTTTGTGAAAGGTACATCATGTTTTTTAACATATCTAACATGTAATGCAGTGGAGACTTTGGCAAAAGAGCACATTTTTAAGGATGCATTAGAATCTTATACACTTTTTTTTTTACTTTATTCACTGCTAAATGCTAAAGTGTTAATGTACAGATTTTAAAAAGTGAATATGTGATTGAATAACTTTTTATTAGAACAATGAGATGTATAGTATTTTACCACCCAAGCATCTGTATGAGACTTCCAACGGAGACACCCTACCATTTTATGTGTGGATTATGGAGATTATGGCCTACAAATTCTTTTTCAGTTTTCACAAAGAAAGATCAGTATCTCTATTGCAGGACCACCCTGATTACTTTGTGTTGCAGCTTTTGTGTTCAAAACATACTTTAAGGCTAAAAATGCTGAGATTTCTTCCATTATTTTGATAGTTTTTGCTAAAGTTCAGCTCACATGACCAGCAGTTAATATATAAAGTTAAGGCTGATGTCATTTGAGCCTTTGTGCAGGCACTACGATTCACGGGCCATTAGACATTAGCAGGTCTTCGATGATGTAGTGTTTGTCATCGAAACACCCTGGACAGCGAGATTTTAGGTGAATCCTCATCAACGCCCCTTTGTCACAACACAGTTCAATGTTAATGCTCTGTTGAGGCCACTAACTCACTGGTGTCCTCCCTCATGCTCCTTTCTCAGCCTCTGCTCCTCTTGTGCACTGTCCAGCTGCTGGTGACCTTTGCCCTTCTGACCCTCACTCCTGACCCCTGTGAGCAGTTCCCACGCCACGCCCTATTGTGCAGAGCCTGCCATGGCAACGCGATGGTCAGTGGTAATATATGCTCTCTAAGCAAAAGGCATAAAGGAAGTCATCTGATTGATTCTGCCGCTAAGCTGCCTTGACCCCCACATATGCACAATAAGCAAAATGTTATTTTTTAAAATGTTATAGAAGATTTAGGCTGATGATGGGAAAAATAATGCAAATTCATTCACACCAAAAAACAGTGCCTTCTGTTTTTTATTCACTCAATGCATTTTTATGTAATGTTTAATTATTTCTTACAGTCCAGTAGAGTAGGTGAATGATCACAAGTTTATATTACACCCTCAAAGTTTTATCTTCAAGAGACTCTTGTTTACTTTGCACACGCTCAAACAACACTTTATCAGCCAGGTTCAAGTGTCCAAGACATACTTTTGACCATTTGAAGCACCGTCACACCAAAGCAAGGCCCGTATTAATTTCTGCTCTTTCCACCTGTCATCTGGCATCTCTTCCTCTCTCCTTCTCACTCTGCCCCCTTGGACCCCTCCTTCCTTGGCCCTCTGTCACTTTCAATGTTTATTGTGGCTCAAGAGATTTTCTCTTTTCAGGCCCAGTTTCTTAGGTAACCCCAGTGCTGCATGTAATGAGATGGATAGAATGAGTGAGAGAGAGAGAGATGCAGAGACGCACACAAAGATACTGACAGAGAGAGATGGAGCAAGACCGAGACGTAGTCAGACGCAAACCAGAACACTCTGATATGGAATTCCCGGTTTGGAGCCTTGCCGTTTTACAAGTGATCCGTCTCAGGAGCAGAATCAAAGGTAACAGATTAAGTAGAATAAGAGATTTCTATAGCCTTTGTGCAATTAATTTAGGTTCAAGGGAAAAAAAAACTACATAATGTTTTCTCTTGTAAATCTGTCCATTTTCTGACATAGCCAGATGAGAATTTAAAAACTTGGCTGTGTTGGAGAAGACACATTAAAAACGAATTTCCTAAAGTAATTTGAAAGCACTGGTTTTAATTAAGCAATTGTGTTCAGAATCGTCTGAAAAGTTTTCTTTGTAGAAAGTTTTAAAAAATAACATTGTATAGGAACTTTATAGTACATTGGGAGGTGCCATGAATTTTATATCATATTGGGAGGTACAGTGAACTTTATAGTACATTGGGAGGATGGGGAAGTATGATTCCAGAATGTGAAAGTTTTACAATGATTTGTTTTTATTTTTGAGTATAAAACCCATGCAGTGTAGCCTCATAACTCATAAATATTAGATTTGATGTTATTGTGATAATTTCATGTATGATGTGTATATGTAATCTTTCTCAATATAGCAGAAGAAAAAAGAACCTTTTGCACCTGGACATGCTCTGGAATTTCATGCTTCCGTTTGGCTGTCAGAGGCTGATTGTCCAAACGCAATTCTTGCATCTGTCTGAACACTGAGCAGGAGTTGTGGATGGACATCATACCTCTGGCTTGCTGCTACCTTCAGCGAGTGATATGGGAGGCACAGAAGAGCTACTTTACAGAAAGACAAATGAATTGCCATGTTCCTGGCAAGTACAACAAATCCAATGGCCAGGTTCAATGACACACACGCACACAAACACAGAAATACAAACACAAATAAAAAAAAAAATCAATACTTTAACTAATCCATGTGAGATCTGCACTTATATTAATTAAACTAAAAGATTATGTAGACATTCTCAAATGTTACACTTTATCACTTTATCATATCCAGCTACTGACTTCCCTTTACTTCTTTTCTTACCAATCTATATTATTTAACTGTTCATTTATCACTAAAGCCATTCTGTGTCATTGTGTGTGTGTGTGTGTGTGTGTGTGTGTGTGTGTGTGTGTGTGTGTGTGTGGTTGTTTATGTGAAATGTCAGGACTTAAATCAGATACTACACCTACATGCCAGAACCTGAAGCATTTTCGGACTTTTCTGACCGTAAATATCTGCTTATTGACAATTGTTTAAGAAACGTAAATGTGTGGAAAAGTTTGCTTTTCATGACTGAGTTTATGGTAAGGGTTAGGATTAGGGTTAGGATAAAGGTTAGGGTTAGGGTTAGGATTAGGATTAGGTGTGACATTAATTAGCTGCATTTATAATTAAGTCTATGGAAAGTCCTCACTTTGATAGCAGAACAAACGCGTGTGTGTGTGTGTGTGTGTGTGTGTGTGTGTGTGTGTGTGTGTGTGTGAGATAGAGAGAGAGAGACTTTATGAAGAGAAACATTTTGTCAAGTTTGGAAGGTTGTGCAAGCTCCTTTGGCATTTGATTTGAGTTTATATCACAGAAGAGTTTGATAACTATGGTGATATCCTTGAAATAAAGTGTCAACAAAATTCTGAGATGTGATTTTTTTGTGTCATGCACTACGATTTCAATATAAAATGTCTAGAAGTGGAATAATACTACTACTACTACTAATAATAATAATAATAATGATCAGATATAATATTTGCAGGGCACACATAATATATAAATCCTGCTATAATACATGTGCAACAAATCAAGTGAAACTATACTTGACCAAAATGAAACAAACAGTTTCAGGCTTTTTGGCTCTGTGTTTCTATCCCTTTTGAGAAATCACATGACTTTAGAGAAACTGGCTTACCCTATGAGTACTCTAAATTATGTAACTTGACGTCCTGATGCAACTATGTTGGATCCTCCTTTTCCTAGATAAAAACTGGGGATAGGGCAAAAGCAGCACGTTGACCACTGGTCCTCACTCTGAGCACACACACCGTCTCTGCAACTACAGAGAGAGTGTGAACATGGGCTTTCTTCTCTATTTGCTGCTCTGCTTAGGTTATATTGCGCAGCTGGTCTCCGCAGAGAAGTAAGTATGCAGTGCGTGATTTGTGCTTCTGTTACTTTGGTGTCTTATCAGAAACTGAGTTTCTGTGCTGCTCATTTGAACTACTGTTTTGTTTTCTGCTGAAACCTTTGAAATTTGTCATTACTGTAGTAACAGTGACACCAGATTATTGCTCACTCCATTTTCATTTTTCTTTTATTTTACTTTTAATTTAACCAGGCAAGTCTTTAAGAACATAGTCTTGTTTACAACAGTGGCCTGGCTGTCAGTACTAAGGGCAGTGGTGACTCAGCATGCTCTGGGCTTCAGCAGGCTCTGGTCTTCTGACTGGAAGGTTGTAAGTTTGAATCCTGGTACTGCCAAGCTGCCACTGCTGGGTCCTTGAGCAAAACCCTTAACCCTCATCTGCATAGCTAAATGATAAGATGCTTCGGGTAAAACGTTTTCCAATGACATTAATGCAGATTAAACAGAGGTTGTTTCTGTGTTTTCTATGTTTCATTTATGTATGGTAACTGTACTTTACTACCAAATGACCATGAAATTGGGTATGAAAAAATATAATACTTTTTTTTTTTTAATATCTGAGATCAGATGTCTGTTCCTCTATGGCTAGGGTTATCACCTACACTCCTGAAGACCCAGTGGCTTACATGGCTTAATGTTCCTGTCATTGGCCAGTTAAATAAAGGGATTGGTCATTATAATCATAAAAAAAGCATTGTCAGTTGTCAAGACACCAAATTCACATTAAAAAAAAAAAAAGGTTTTGTTCTGCCATGGCATTTTTAACAGTGGTTACAGTTCACAGAATCTTTGAACTGACACTTGAAATAAAGTGCTATTGAAAAAAAGACTAGAAAATGCTTGTAACAGTGAATTCAAATTGTTCTTTCAACTAATATAGATGATTTTGGAACAACCTGAATGTATCTAAACCACTGAACAATTTTAACCTCATAAACCCACCAGTAAGTCCTGTGAGTTACACTATATTGCCAAAAATGTATGGACACCCGACCATACACACCTGGTTCTTCCCCAAACTGTTGCATCACTGGAACTTGGAAGATGGTCAAACTTGTTCCAGTATAACAATGCTCCTGTGCACAAAATGAGCTCGACGAGGACAAGGTTTGCCAAGACTGTAGCTGAAGAACTTGTACAGAACCCACTGAACATCTTTGGGATGAACTGGAACCCCAGGACTTCTTGCCTGACATCAGTGCTTGTCCTCACTAATGCTCTTGTGGATGAATGAACAAAAAACCCTGCAGTTATGCTCTAAAATCTAATGTAAAGCCTTCCCAGAAGAGTGGAGGTTATTATTACAGCAAAGGAAGAACTAAATCTGGAACACAGTGTACAAAATTCATATATTGGTGTGATGATTGTGTGTCTGAAAACCGTTGTCCATACAGTATATATATGAAATAGAATAAAATGTAAGCTTCTGGTATTTGAAAGTATTTTAGAAGAATGATTTTGAAGTAATATGAAATAACAGATACTGTGTAGAGACTCCTTTATGCCTGGACCTGATAATACATGTTCTGTGATTTTGTCCATAACTGATTATACTTTTGAATATGCTAGCTACCTGGTGACGGCTCCCAGTATTTTTCATGTTGGCGTGAAGGAAAGGCTGTCAGTCCAGGTTGAGGAGGGGCTGCTGAACAAAGCTGTGACCTGTTACTTAGAGCAGGAGGTGGGACATGTTCTTATGTCAAAGAAGGAGACAGTACGCATTACTGAAAAAGGAAAAATGGCAACACTAGAGCTTCAGGTAAATAAAATCTATTTGAATCAAGGTCTAGATTTTGACTTGGCCTTTCTAACACCTTGATATTTTTCTTCTTTAGCTATTCAGATGTCAATATGCTGTTCATCATTGTCCTGTTGCATGACCCAATTTCAGTCCAGCTTAAGTTGCTGGTCAAGTATATTTAGTCTCAAGTATATTTTGGTATAAAGTGGCGTTCATCAATGTCTCAATGACGATAAGGTTCCCAGAACCTGAGGCTGCAAAACAAAACCCAAATCATCACTGCTCTCCCACCATGTTTTACAGTTGGTATGAGGTGTTTTTTAGTGCTACAATATATCTGGTGCTGTACTCTCATCAGTCCAATGGACATTGCTCCAGAATATGGTGGTTTGTTCAAATGCAACCTAAACCTGTATCTCTAAGCATTAAGCACACTAACCTTGGATTGAAATAGCTGGGACACTTAGTCCTAGGAAAATTGGCAACTGTCTTGAACTGTCTTCAGTTCCTGAAAAATCCCTTCCTAGATTGATAAGCAGCAACAGTTGCCTGTTTGAGGTCATGTATGATGTCCTTTCTTCTTGCCATGATGCAAACACATACAGAGTGCCCCAGAACACAGAAATTGCCAAAGTTCTTCTTTTATAGAAGTAGTCATACTCCTTCATGATGAACTAGTCTTGTGCATTGTGTTAATAACAACTGACTGCTAATTACTCTGACTGCTAATTACTGGAAATAGAAAAGGTGAACATATATATTCCTACCTGGTTTCATATTACATATTGGAATCTGTTGTGTTTCTTGTTGTCACCTGAGATTATTTGTTCAAATGTCTCTTGCTCAGGATCCATGACAAGTTACTGAAGATGAAGTAATGAATGTTGACAGAAATACTACCTAATTCCACAAGGTGTTCTGCAGGGGTGACGCATGGAACTTCAAGACAGATAGAATATACACTGTATTACAACTTGTATTTCTATGTATTATCTTTATTGCATTTGGTTAGATTTTCATCTTTTTTAAATGGTCATCACATATATTTTTTTCCTTAGATTTTTTCCCCCCCAACATGTTACAAGATGTGCATTATGCCTATGCATATGATGATGATATCACTTATGAAATATCCAGTCAAGCCTTTGTACAGTTCCAGCCCTTGAGTGAATATATAATTTGAAAATATAATGCATTTGTAAAGTCTTCAGTCCCTTTAACTATTTTCACATTTTGTTATTTTGCAGCCTTGTGCTAAGTAAAAAAACAAATCAACTTTTCCTCCATCAATCTGCAAAAATGACACACATCAAGTACTGTTCTTCCTGCTTACATGTAGTTGTCTCATAACACCATTTGTTTGTGGTTGTAGGGAAAATAAGCATCCCATAAAATGTATTCAGCATGATGTGAAAATACTTCATTTGACACGTATTCTTTACACATATAATAATTATACTTTTATTAAAGATCACGCCAGACAAAATTGCAAGCTTACCATGGGCCACTGCAGAGCCACCTTATCTCAATCTGGTGTGTGATATTGGTGACATTAAGAGAACACAGGCCCGAGTGCTGGTGTCCCAGCACAGAGGCTACATCTTTATTCAGACAGACCAGCCCATATACAACCCCACACAGAAAGGTACAACATAAATTACTTTGTTGTCTGTTAGAGATAGCTACGTCTATTAGCCTTTTTATCCGATAAACCTGCCACTAGTACAGGGAAATATAAAGATATACAGTATGTATATACCTGATATAAATGCCAATGAACTAACAAATAACAAATAATCTGGCAACTGAGTGTATATAAATTATAAGAAAACAGCATGGTTGACTGTAAATCCTGTGAATATATGTAAGCTTAATCAAATGTTAACCATGTGTAAATTTAAATTTCAGTTAATTACAGGATTTTTACTCTGGATCATGCCATGCGTCCAATAACCGAGAAGGTCCACGTGCATTTAATTGTAAGTGCTGCAACAGCTCTAGATACAGTGCCTAACAGAAATGTAAAAATAAAAATTAATAAAAAGTCATTCATCTTCATTTGACTGTGATATCCATTGCAGAATGCAGAAGGAAACATAATAAAGAAAACGCTGATCAATTCTAAATTCGGCATTTACACCAAGGACTTCCATATTCCCGATGTTTCACAGTATGTTCGTATTATCCATTCTCTTATTTACTACTGCTCTTGATTTCTCCCAAACATTTTTTGTTCATAGAGCTGAACTGAATAGATTAGTCTGTTCTGAGCATGTGAAAAGCCTTTAGGTTTATCATCATCACACTTTCTTCAGGCCGGGTGTGTGGAAGATCAAAGCTTACTACAAAGGTGATGAGAAGAGTCCTAGCGTTCAGGAATTCAAGGTTCAAAAGTTCGGTATGTGACAACAAATAATCAATATTTTCTTTGTTGTTTTCTTTTTCTTCAGTGTACACAAATACTATAATATTGTAAAGCTTCCATTAAAAGCGCTAATCCTGCCTCAGGCCCTATTCTTAATCACTCCTACTATAAACCATGTCCTTCTGTTCAGTCCTGCCGAGTTTTGGTGTAACCATCAAGCCTGAAAATGACCATCTCCTTGTGAGCGATGAAACCTTTACATTCTCCGTTGATGCATCGTAAGTTTAGTAACTTTTTCAATTTCTTATTAATTTGTAAAAGCTTTAATAGATAATTTAACGGCTCTCATTAGATGGTATTACCAATTTGGTTTGACCTGATGTTTCCCTTTTTGTGCTCAGCTGCTTTCTTTTTTATTATTGACGACATGATGAAATAATCCACAATGCAAATGGCATGCAGTACAGGCCAAAAGTTTGGACACACCTTCTCATTCAATGTGTTTTCTTTATTTTCATGACTATTTACATTGTAG
>JANCOA010000049.1:19008089-19019722 GCA_024363135.1 Leptodoras oyakawai
ACGCTTTTAAAGGAAGGATCATCAGAAAAGAAAACAGTGGCGAAACACTCAAATGTGACTACAACCACTGAAAAAGACAAGAAGCCAAGCCAAGACAGTGTGACGCTTTTAAAAGAAGGATCAACTGAAAAGAAACTGGTAGGGAAACACTCAAATGTGACTACAACCACTGAAAAAGAAAAGAAGCCAAGCCAAGACAGTGTGACACTTTTAAAAGAAGGATCAACTGAAAAGAAACTGGGAGGGAAACACTCAAATGTGACTACAACCACTGAAAAAGGCAAGAAACCAAGCCAAGACAGTGTGACGCTTTTAAAAGAAGAATCATCAGAAAAGAAACTGGTAGGGAAACATTCAAATGTTACTTCTTCCACTGAAAAAGACAAGAAACCAAGCCAAGACAGTGTGACGCTTTTAAAGGAAGGATCATCAGAAAAGAAAACAGTGGCGAAACACTCAAATGTGACTACAACCACTGAAAAAGAAAAGAAGCCAAGCCAAGACAGTGTGACGCTTATAAAAGAAGGATCAACTGAAAAGAAACTGTTGAGGAAACACTCAAATGTTACTTTTTCCACAGAAGACAAAAAGCTAAGCCAAGGCAACATCACACAACCTAAAGAAGGATCATCTAAAAAGAAAATGGTGGAAAAACTTGCTAACGTGACTACTACTTTTATGGAAAAAGACAGGAAGTTGCATCAAAGCAACAACCTACCTAAGGATGGATTGTCAGGAAAAAGAAAAGTAGACAGGTTTCTGAATACTACTGCTACCAACAACAAAGAGAAGAAGTTACTAGAGGACGAAGAGATAACGACTAACAAAAGAACAACATCTGCAAACAGAAAAATGGAAATGCATGTTAATGGGAGTGCTTCCACAGAAAAGGATAAGAAGCTAAACCTGGTCAATGTCACCCCCCTTAAAGAAGCGTCATTAGGAAAGACAAAAGAGGACAGGCATGTAAATGTGTCTAATACTACTGAAAAAGACAGGAAGAACCAGAGCAATGGTACAGCTCTTAAAGAAATACTGTCTGGAATGAGAAACGGTACAAATTCTAGTGAGAAAAGGAAAAAGCTGGTACCGGGGAATGGGATAAAAGTTCTTACGGTTGCGCTGGGAAAGAAAACAGGACATAAACATGTAAATGTAACTACTTCTACTGGAAAAGATAATAAGCTACATCAGGGCAATAAAGATCAATCATCTAAAAAGACAAAGCTAGACAGCCATTTCAGTGTAACAGCATCCACTGACGAGGACAAAAAGGTGCTACAGAGCAACGAGACAAAAGTTCTTAATGACGGTACAGCTGAAAAGAAAAGAGTGGAAAAACTCAATGTGACAACTGTCACTGAAAAGGAGAAGAAGCTGTACAAGAATAATACTACACTTCTTATTAAAGAAGGGTCGTCTCAAAAGGGAAAGGTTGACGGCATAAATGTAAAAAAGCCCAGTGAGAAAGGCAAGACCTTTCTCCAAGGTGATGAGACAGCGGTTCTCACAAAAATAATATCTGTAACAGAAAAGAAAGCTGCAAATGCAACGACCACGAGTGAAAAAGACAAAAGCGTGCACCACAGTCCCAAAGAAGATACAGCTAGAAAGAACAAAGTAAACAGTGATTTTAAAAATATCACCGTTTCTAAAACCAATGTTAACAAGATAACAAAATTCGAGGTTCACAATATAACCGCCACTGGGTTTGTGATCACATGGGAAGCTCCTCAAGGAGTATTCAGGAATTTCACAGTAACCAGGAGGGAAGTTTGGTCAGGAAGAAGCAGTGAGGACGATGCAGAGGAAGCTGAGAAAAGCCAAGAAGGCGATGTAATGGCGGATGAGTTATATAGTTCCAACAGATCATCTAAAGCTTACAGTGGGAAAGCTGAAAAAAAGAGTGTTGACAAGTTCTCGCAGATTCTTGCTGGAAGTGCTCGTTCCTATCATTTCAAGAATCTTCGACCCCAGAGAAAGTACTCTGTGTCCTTGTTCAGCTCCGGGCCTCATGTACGATCCAAAGTTCACCGTCTGTTCGTCTCTACAGGTAAATAATCACACTTCCATTTCTGCACTACAAAGATTTTCAGTCCCCCTGAATGTAAATATCACTTAAATTAGTCTTAGGCACCATATTGTTTTTAGGTAAAACTTTTGCTATTGATGTGTTTTCACTATTGAGGTCTGCATTAATGAGTCACATTACACATTACACATTACATTTTCCAACGATTTTTTTTTTTACACAAACGTTTGTCTGTCAGTAACGAAAACAACACGTTACATAACAGGGCGCTTTTCAGACAAAAACATAATGAAGTCTGCTGGGGTTTGCATACAAAAAAGAAGTAAGTGTGACAGTCAAAGTCTCCAGTAGATCTGTAGCAGAATCTCCAAAGTAAAATATTTCAGTAAAACTTAAAAGCTACTTTCCTTATAAAACTGCACACATTGTACCTGGGAACATTATTTAAGAAAACAACACACCTGTTATGAAGTGGTGAATGGACGGAAAAGGAGACGCTGATGCAGAACAAAAAGTCACTTTTAATGAACAAAACAGACACAAACAGAGGTGAACAGGACAAAGGCATGGAATGAGGATACTGAAGTCCGGAGGCGCGGCGTTTGGAAGCACTGAGGCGACGAGACGAGTGGCAGGATGACGTCCGGAGATGTGGGCGTCGCTAAGAACCTGCCGGGAGATGAAGCACGGAGGCACGGCACGTGGGAGCGCTGAGGCGCGGTGCTTGAGGGTCTCGGATGATGAGACGAGTGGCAGGATGACATCCAGAGAAGTGGCCGTTGCGAAGATCCTGCCGGGAGATGAAGCACGGAGGCGTGGTGCATGGGAATGCTGAGGCGCGGTGCTTGAAAGCGCTGAAGGTCTCGGGCGATGAGACGAGTGACAGGATGACGTCCGGAGAAGTGGGCGTCCCGAAGATCCTGCCAGGAGATGAAGCACGGAGGCATGGTGCTAGCTGAAACACGGAGGTGCGGTGCTTGAAGGTCTCGGGCGATGAGACAAGTGGCAGGATGACGTCTGGAAAAGTGGCTGTCGCGAAGATTCTGCTGGGAGATGAAGTACGAAGGCGCGATGCCAGCTGAATCACGGAGGCGCTGTACTTGGAGATCACACACAAACATTCCAGTCCAAACCAAACTGCTCAAACCAATATTTCCCGCCACAGTTCTGAAAAAAAGACCTATAAATAGGGAAAGGAACCGGAAGTAGGCAGGACTAGCGAAACAAGAAGCAACAACAAATACTGACTTTCTTTAGTTTAGTACTGTTTACTGCACTTTATAGTGTTTTCCTTTATGGAGAAACGACTTCAGTATTAAAACATCGAAGGCATCTTTGCTTTACAGCGTGTTTTTGCATGTGCCTATGACTTCTGCATTGTACTATACAGTAATCAGCTGTAAGTTTTACTGAGAATCTGCCACAGCTCTTCTGGAGACTTTGACTGTCACACTTACTTTTTGTATGCAAATCCCAGCAGCCTTCATTATGTTTTTTGTCTGAAAAGTGCTCTGTTATGCACCATGTTGCTTTTGTTACTGGCCTACAAACATTTTTGTGGAAAAGACATTGGAAATATAATGTTTGGACATCTAAAATATTTCGGTAGTGACTCAATAACAAAAATTTTACCTAAAAACAGTAAGGTGCCTAAGAGTTTTATTACTGTACAAGCAATGGCATTATAACTATCATTACTATTATGAGTATCTCTGAATCCAACATTCTATGCAAGGATCTTCTACACTTACAAACTACAGTATTTTCTTATTTTGGAGATCATCTGAACATTGCAATATAGGGTGTGTGTTTTATTTTGTGGCATTTTTTCTGTCATTTAGACAGAAATTTAACCTAAGAAACATTTAATGCAGCAATATAAACGTGAGGGCGACACGGTGGCTCTTGGGTAGCACTGTCGCCTCACAGCAAGAAGGTCCCGGGTTCGATCCCTGGGTGGGGCGGTCTGTGTCCTTTCTGTGTGGAGTCTGCATGTCCTCCCCATGTTCATGTGGGTTTACTCCGGGTACTCCGGTTTCCTCATACAGCCCAAAGACATGCACGTTAGGTTGATTGGTGTCTCTAAAGTGGCCCGAGTGTGCGTGTGTGTGCCCTATGATGGATTGGCGCCCTGTTTGTTCCTGTCTTGCGCCCCATATGCTGCCAGCTAGGCACCGGCTCTCCCGTGACCCTGAAAAGGAATAAGCGGTCAAGAAAATGAATGAATGAATGAATATAAATGTGAATGAACTGGTGATCAAATCTAAGGGTCATTTAATTGAACAGACCAAAATGACCAGAATATGTGAAAACAGCCCAAAATGCCTAATTTCCAACACTTTAGTCCTTTTGTTTGCAAACTGACCTCTTCTAGATGATGCAAAACTCTAAGAGGGTGGGCACTTAGTACATGAACAATTAGAACTTAGCATGGACTTTAAACATTTACAATTAGTATTTAAGTTGTATGCGTCCATTATGCATTTATATTTAATGATGCGTTAACATTCAAAGCCTAAAATCCTACCAAATATTATGAATGAATAATTAAAGCTGGATTCATTGGGTATGTTTGGGAAGTATGCAAATTCATACAGAAAAGGATTTTTATGTTTAATATTTGCAGACTGTATACATATTATAGGTATATTTATGTATATTATAGGTATATATTTAACTTAGATTTTATGGTGTATAATAATAGTGAAAAAATACAAATAATGAATAATAAATTAATTAATTAATTTATTGATTAATTAAAAACATGCCATGCATTTTTGAAATGAAGGAAAGGTAAGGTTTTTGATGCGCTGCTCTTAAAATGATATTTCTCCACTGATCTGTAAAGATCCTCACCCTGCATTTCTGTGTCATTCTCCAGCACCTGAACCACCAACAGAACTGCTGTTCAGCAACATTACAGAAACATCTCTGACTCTGTCTTGGACCAAATCTAAAAGCACAGTAACAGGATTCAGAGTTACATACACCAATACTGAAAACGGTACGGTAGAATGTTATACTATGTATTATGTTCATAAATGTTTTGATTTGTGACTTGGAGTACGCTTTTCCTGTTCAGGGGTGACCGGATCCATGTTTGTTGACTCACAACTGTCCCACGTCCTCATTTCCAAGCTGTCTGTGGGTTCCCGATATGAAATCAGTGTCAGGTCAGTTATGGAAGCAATAGAGAGTGAAGCGAACACAGCCTCAGTAGCTACAGGTATACAGTATGTCAGGAGCTTACACATTAACAGTACATCAGCATAACTGTAGTGTTAGTAGGTCATTCCTAATTATCCATTTGTCCTTTCTAGTACCTGACTCCCCCACTGACCTCCAGGCCGTGAATGTCACGGACAGTAAAGCACTGTTGATATGGAAGCCTGCTCAAGCTAAAGTCGATCATTATATCCTCAGTTATGGATATACAAGATGTAAGTCGAGTTCATCTTTAGTGGGCTGTCTGATGATGAGCTCTCATATCTTCTCTGATTCTTTATCTAATTATATATATATATATATATATATATATATATATATTTCAAATTTTGTAGCTTCTAATGTGACAGTGACAGTGATGTTGTCTGGCACTTCGGTGGAGCACCAGCTCCGAGGTCTACACAGATCTACCCTCTATGCCGTGAAGATCATGAGCCAGATCAACAGTCTCCAGAGCAGCTCTATTTCCACAACTTTCACAACAAAAAGTGGTAAGTCCGAATGCCTAAATAATTAGCCACCATGCACAGAGCTTTACAAAAGTAAGTTTAGTGAACATCAGAAGCACTTACCTTGGTATACTTTGAACATTTGTCTTCTCTGAACTCTTTTTGTGTCCTTACAAATTTGTGGTAACAGTTTGGGGAAGGCTTACTGTATATATGAGTGTAAGGGTCAGGTGTGCACTATTTTCTAGCCATATAGTGTATAACCCTTATACCATTCTATTTTTACACTCACTTTCCTTTTCTAAGTAAATGTAGGTGCTTACTTCTGTATCCTACCGACGTGTCTATTTACCAAATAATCAACCAATGTCTTGAAACTTTGAATGCTGTAATGTATAATACAGGTACTTCTCTACAGGTAGTGAACCTAAATCCACTGTCTCAGAGTATGAGTTAACTGATCTAGTGGCATCTACTCGCTACACTGTGAAAGTAGATGGAGAAAGTGAGGGTACACAGTACACCAGTGTCGTCTCTACTTCATTTACCACAGGTGAGCTGATCACTCTTTAATGTAAACCCTGGCTTCATATATGGTTCTTCTATGTCTACCATTGTCTCTACTTTCTTCTTCTACAGCACAATTGCCTTACCCGTACCCAGCCGAATGCTCCCAGGTGCAGCTGAATGGCGTGAAGAATTCAGGAGAGGCTGAGATTTACCCCGAGGGTAAAGATGCAGAGTCAGCATGGGTCTACTGCGATATGGAAACTGATGGAGGAGGCTGGACAGTAGGTTTGACTATGCAGTTCTGGTTAAAAGTTGGTTTAAAAATAGGGTTGTTTTCATTACTCCAAATAGAAAAGTGCATAAACAATTTTAGACCTAGTCTTTTTATTCGTTAGGTATTCCAGAGGAGAGTTGATGGATCTACTGATTTCTTCAGAGAATGGAAAGATTATAGGAAAGGCTTTGGAGAGATGAGTGCAGAGTTTTGGCTTGGTAAGCTGCAGGGCTTATGTTGTATCATCTACCTATGTCAGCTTTTCTAACTTTCTATCTTGGTCCTATTTCAGGAAATGACCTCCTTAATATTCTGACTAGCATGGAACCAATGAGCCTGCGCATTGATTTGGGTTTAGGAAATGACACAGCCTATGCTCACTACTCCAACTTCTCTGTGGGGTTGGAGGCGAATCACTATGCCATTAATCTGTCTGGATACTCTGGCACAGCTGGTAAGAATGTTAAGAATGGGATATACAGATGAAAGAGGTGGGATGCAGTGTATTTTACTGTTCGCCTCCATTTTCAGGGGATTCACTGAGATACCACAATGGGTGTCCTTTCTCAACTAAGGACAAGGGAGCCAGCACTAATAGTGTCCATTGTGCAAAGAACTACATGGGCGGCTGGTGGTACAAGAACTGCTACAAAGCAAATCTCAACGGTGCCTATGCAACCTTCTCAAACGACCAGGTATAACCAGTCTGTATAGATTATGGTTTATTTATAACACACTGATATAGTAGGCATGTTTCAAATTACTGTAAATAAATGGTCTCATAATATTCAGGTCTCAGATTCTCATAGTATTAACTGCTGTAGGAACAGATTATTTCTTATTATCAATGCAATTTTTTTTCCAGAGCTAATGTTTAATATAGCAATTACATACACTATCAGTGTTCTCAATAACATAAAAAACAAACATAAAAAAATAGTATACTAGTAATAAGTATTCTAATATGATGCTAGTACTTTGTTATACAACTCTAAAATGTTATAGGTGTCTATAAGACAGTACAATGCTATAAAATGGTTCCAAAAACAACTAAGAACAGTGTATAGTCTCAAAAATACTAATATAATAGTAATGTTATAATTGCAGGATATTAGCAGTTAATAACCTAAAAGTGTTCCCAAACTAGAACAACTATAGATGTGTGTAGTAGAATTTCTAAAATTGAGCCTTTATATCACAGTGAATTTTGAGCCTTTATATCACAGTGAAGTTTGAGCCTTTATATCACAGTGAAGTTTGAGCCTTTATATCACATTGGCTATTGATTTGTCCTTGATTTGTGCTTTTTGCTTTATTTATAGTTGTTAGCAAATACAAAAACGTTGAATAAAATACACCAAATACCTGGTGATTCTACTAGTGACTACTATAATAAGTTAAAAATATGATTATGCAAATCTCAAAACATACATATTAGGAAAGAGTGTCCAAAGGAAACAGGGTTTGGTTCACTGAAGTCCATGAGTGCATCCAACTGGTTTTGTTTGAGGGAGAATTCCCATTTAGCACCCAACCTCACAAGCTCATTAGAATTCCCAGGACTTCCTTTAGCTGTTTTAGTTTTAATGATGAACTCCATCCTTTTATTTTCTTTCACTTGCACAATCATGTCTGATCAGAATACCAATAAATTCCACACTACCTGTTTACTCAGCTTCATATTAATTCCATATTTCTGCTTTGTGGTGCTTAGAATGGGTAAACACTCAGTTTAAGTCTTTAAATCAGCACTTTGGAAAAATATTTACTGTATATTAATTGTTTATTTACTGTATATTCTGGGTATTATGCGTTTATCAGGGGGTGGTGTGGATTGACTGGAAGGGCAAGGACATCTCCCTCTCGTTTACTGAGATGAAGCTGCGGCCTGCCTCGCTGAGCCAAGTGACCCTGAACACCCAAGGCCAGGACATCTAGTGAAGAGCAGCCACTGCCTGCAGATACACTGTACAACCTTCAACACTTCACATTCTGCACCCACACTGTACATAACCTTAGGCCATGTATATCTACTTTTTTTATAGTTATTATGCCCCATGCTGTGACAAAGTTCTTAAATATATAATATCATATCAATAGTCCATCA
Source organism: Leptodoras oyakawai (assembly GCA_024363135.1). Lineage (NCBI taxonomy): Eukaryota > Metazoa > Chordata > Actinopteri > Siluriformes > Doradidae > Leptodoras > Leptodoras oyakawai. The sequence continues at coordinate 19,016,687 of JANCOA010000049.1, forward strand.
CCCCTTCAACTTAGTACTTTTTAAAATACTTTATAAACTATCAAAACATTCAGAGGGTTCTTTACACTGTTCCTGACTCACACTGCTACTGAAATGAATGCACTGTTACATTTTGGCAAATGTAAAGGTTACATACTAACATTCTCTTCTTTGTTTTGGTTTTGTAGAAATAATGAATAAAGTGCAAAACTATTGGCAAAAGGGGATTTTGAAAGGTTTTTTTTACAGTACAAAAAATGCAGTAAATGTACAGTATTTTCTTTATTTTACAGAAAAAATAGCTATAATTCAGCAGTTAAAGGAATGCCCTGGTTTCCAGTAATAGAAATATGAAAAAAAAAAGAAAATACGATGCATATTGAGATAGCATATTGGGAGCAGGGGCGGGTCAGTGGTTAAGGTGTTGGGTTACTGAATAGAAGGTTGGGGGTTCAAGCCCCAGCACCAACACCACCAAGCTGCCACTGTGGGCCCTTGAGCAAGACCCTTAACCCTCAACTGCTCAGTTGTACAAATGAGATTGAATGTAAGTCACTCTGGATAAGAGGGTGTCTGCCAAATGCCGTAAATGGATATGTAACATTTTAGGCAGGAAGGAGAATGATTCTCTTTGTGTCAGCATCTGCAAATTAGTGGATTGTTTTTGTGCCCTTTATTATAGGGAGTCTTTTGGGCAAACCCAAACCCTATTTGATGTAAGTTTATATGCTAATTAAGAAAATCGTTTCATTGAGCACTGAAATCTGGCCTTTATTGCAAGTTAATTCAAGAATAGACATGGCGGAAATTAGTTGAGGGAAGTGGTGGCTTTGGGATTTTGTGCTACAGATTAGATGGGTATGAGTTCAAATGCTAGCAGCAGCAAACTGCCACATCTATTGAGCAAGGCCCTTTACTGTCAGCTGCTTGGTTATATACTGACTCCACTATAAGGTGCTTTAGATAAATACATTAAGCAAATGCAAAGGGTTATATCTTATATCGTATTTTTTAGTTTAAGCCGTAACTGTATTTACAGTAAGTGCACTCTGCTGGCAGTTCATTATTGTAAAGTTATTTATATTATATTACTGGAAATGTTCTACATGAACGATTGATTTACTATAATTCTTTGCTGTCATTTTACATATACAACATTTAATGCTACATACGTTGATAGATACATTTGAAATAAATAGGAGAAGAACTAAATGCTCACAGAAGCACTAAGTGTGCTCTCAGCTGAACAAAGAAGCCATTTTCAATACAGCATTTTACTAAATTACCGCTTTGTCCAGTCCGGTTTAACAGCAGTGGTTTAAAACCCGGCTTTCGGTTTGGCTATAAACAGGAATCCACGTCCACACTGCGCACCTTTGATTTACTTTTTCAGACAGAAAACCATGCTGCACTGTATTAAACATATATATGCTGAATTACTGTTTTATATAATATGAATGGTTTCCTTTTCTTTGCCAGGACCTCCTGGGGTTATACATCAACATGAAATTTGGCTGTTAATATTATACATGAATATGCACAAAAACTCAGTGTACTCTTTTTTCAGACTCCACTATTCATTCATACTCGGCAAGCAGTAAAATTGAGTAGCTGTATGCTCAAGTTGCTAGATTTCAAGTAACTGTAGCAAATACCATTACCCACATGCATCAAATAACACTGAGCCCCATTCATTTTCTTTACTTCGCCTGACACTGAGCTGAAGGTCAAATCAATATTTACTTATCCTTGATTTAAGAAAGGATGGCCTGAAAGCCTTGATGAGTGTAAACAATGGGGGAGAAAAATGATTAAAAGAGCAGAGTGTTTTAGATCGCAGACACGAAGACGCAAAGAAGCCACTCCATGTATTCAATCGCGGTGAGTGTAGGAGCAGCTGCACTGCTGTTTATTCTCTGGGTGTTAGTCTGCAAGCTCGAAAGGCGGCGAAATCAAGAACGTAATGAAGATGACAAACGAAGCATTCAGGCTAAAGGTAAGGACATTCCTTAGTTAAATGGTGGCTCAATGGTTAAGGTGTTGGGTTACTGAATAGAAGGTTGGTGGTTCAAGCCCCTGTACCACCAAGCTGCCCCTGTTGGGCCCTTGAGCAAGGCCCTTAACCTTCAACTGCTCAGCGGTATAAATAAGATAAATGTAAGTCACTGTGGATAAGGGTGTCTGCCAAATGCTGTAAATGAAATGATGAAATGTAATATAGGGTGAAAGTACAACATGCACTTTCACTTGAAACAAGTAAAAAAGTAGTGTCCTGTAAAAACTGCTTCCATGTGTTCTCTGAACAATGAAATAAATACAAACTTAACAAATTTATTTATTCATTATGCTACACTATATAGCCAAAAGTATGTGGACACATGACTATAAAGCTTATATGCGTTTCAAGGTTTCTCTTTGCTGTTATATGAACCTCCACTTTTCTGGGAAGACTTTGCATTAGATTTTTTTAGAACATTAGAGTCCATGTAACTATGTCACTTTGTACTGGGGAATTTTCATACTGCAATAGATTTGAGTTTCAGTGAAGGGAAATCTTAATGCTACAGTGTACAAAGACATCCTATTCAGGTGTGTGCTTCCAACTGGGCTGCAGTAGTTTGGCAGGAAACCACGTATGAGGGTTATGCAGTCAGGCAGCATTTACTGCCCAGAAGGTTTTTCTGTAAAAAAAAACAAAACTGTAATGATCCAAAAGCATGTCCTTTCAGGCCATCACACAATTATTGTACATGGTGACCACCAAAAATGATCAAAATAAATGTTTTTTTTTTTTTTATGTGAAAAAGTTCAAAAACACAAATTGATGAATAACAAAATAGATATATATATATATTCATTTTCTATTTTATATATTTATATATATTTATATCTATTTTATATATTTATTTATCACAATATATTTAATATATATTATAATATACAGTACAGGCCAAAAGTTTGGACACACCTTCTCATTCAATGCGTTTTCTTTATTTTCGTGACTATTTACATTGTAGATTCTCACTGAAGGCATCAAAACTATGAATGAACACGTGG
>JANCOA010000049.1:19120011-19131726 GCA_024363135.1 Leptodoras oyakawai
TTCTTGCTGTGAGGCGACAGCGCTATCCACTGCGCCACCGTGCCGCCCACTTCATTTAGTCTTTTTGCTAAATTGTTTGTTTGTTTTCCACTTGAATTTTGGTGATTGTTTTTTCACCTTTTAATGCCATAAACCAAACAGTTGTACTCTGCAGAAAGCTTGTAATTATTATTTATCTTTTTTCCTCCATCCAATACATCCACTGTATTTCCTAACTACCTGAGAGTATATTGTGTATTCATCATTATATGTCTGTTGGCATTTTTTTTTCTGTTGTGTGAGTCAGTGTTGAGTGCTGCACAAATCCACCACCCAGGCAACAAAATGAGCTCTAAATAATTACAAGAGCAATCATGCCTAATGTTCTCCCTGGTAGCTCTTTCGAAGCTACTCTCTCCAGTTCAAAGTGCCTTCCAGGATTCATCATTCTTCTTCTATCAGAACACCACACCAGTGATTACCAGGTTGCGTACACTCACCTTTGCGCATGCAAAAAAAGAAAACCTGCTATCCAAAGATGGAACGCGAGTACTGTAGGCCCAGCTGGTGCTTAGGAGCTGGTACGTTTTGCAGCATTTTCACTTCTAGCACCTTTTCTGCCTCTCCAATCTGTTAATGATTTCTTAGGCTGCTCTGTTAAGCAGGATGTGAGAAGCGCCTGAGCTCTGGGCGCCTTTGCATGCCTCCACATTCTCCAGATGGAGCTGCTTAACTGTGGTCTGGAGCAGTGCTGCTGGAATGCCCGGCACTGGAGGAGAAGGAGAAATGAAGAGGAATGAAAAAAAAGGGGGGGTGCTCACTGCTAAGAAGGCGCAGAAGTAAAGTCTGAGCTATGTTCATCCCAGTCTCATAGAATCTCTAATGAAAACAGTGAATCACTTTGATTCTGCCGTTACTGGAGCCAGACATCTGCTGTGTTCCTGCACACTGATGTCGCTGCTTCAGGAAGCGAGCAACAGCGCAGGCTTCAAAGTGCTCTGATGTTTTTCGGCATTACGGTACAGCTCTAAATGTTCATATAAAACACAACAGGCAGCTATGGCAAGACACACGAAGCAAGTTCAAAGCAACCATGAAGGGGGAGACCACAAGCACGTGTGACTTATTTTTACAAAACAGTTTATTTTAAAATGTTCTTTACACTCAGTATGACAATGTGCTTGCACAGTACTTACAGTGGAGTGGGACTCCGGTTTTTACATAAAAAAATGTCTTTCAATTGAGAAAGAAAGAAATAAAAAGGGAGGGGGGGAAGAAATGACAAGAAAAAATAAAAAATACACCACCCACACACCCCCTTTAAACCCAACACAGAACTGTGGGAAAGAAACTGGTTGCTATGGGAGCACTAGAACTGCTGGCTGGACTGAGGACTGACCTTTATTCGTTAGTTTGGTATTCACATATTTACACAATAAACCACAATCTCCACAGTCCGTTTACAACAACTCTGTGTATTTTAAAGGATTTCAAAAAACTATTTCTCAATATATTCACATATAAAGCAATATAATACATGTTTTGGGATGGAGAGAGAGAGACAGAGAGAAGGGGGGGGGGATTAATGCAACTTAAAAAGAGGTGGGATGAGTTCATGGTGCCGTCATTCTACAAGAACCCTGATGATCTTGAGCACACGAGTGAAGAAGTTACAACACGCCTGGTGAAGGCTTCACATTTGTCCGAAGCTTAGTAAAAGAGCAATAGTTAATGAGTTAATGTAAAACAGCGAGAAACAAGTTGATAAAACAACGAATGCTACATGCCTCTGCTGTGAGGAGAGTAAAAGTGGCCAAGAGTGGCTTAGAGTGAATGGATACATTTATCAAACTTCCTTCACACTTTAATTCACTAAAAGTTTTTTTTTCTTTAAAAATGCAGCTAAACGGAATGTCCCAAGATCCTTGGCTGTGCTGCAGGAACTGGGCAGTAGAGCCACGCTTGATGCTCTGGGTGAAGCTGTGAGAGCCTGAGACCACACTTGATCCTGGAAAAAAACAAAAAACAAAAACCCAACCCCACAAACTCCTGCAGTTCGTCTCACCCCGACAGGCTTAGCTTCCCCTTTATCTGGTAGTCCTGATTACAGCTGGTAAGGAAACGCCTGTTATCTTCAATAAGGGCCGCTGACAGAAGCCACTGGTGGCATGCAAGCAGATAAAGAAGTAAATGGAATGAACTCCTAAGTTTCCATGTTCTCACCGGCCTTCTGATGAACGAGATGCTGTGGGTCCTGGGAGCGAACACGAAGATGAAACCGTAGTGCAGAGAGGTCATTAGTGCGGAAAAGGCTAAAAGCATACACGATGTCTGAGGGGGTGGGGATGGGGGGGGGGGTCTGTGTAGCACCCTATTTGTGCGTATTCTGCATTTTTCTCTGCTTGCTGGCTGCGAGACTTTTCGTATGATTATCTTGTCTCCGTGCAGGGGCAGGACGTTCAGAGCAGCAGTACGGACATGGTCAGAGAGTCAGTATAAAAAGGGATGGACTAAGAGAGCCCAGAGACTGGCTGGGTAACTTGCTGCGCCATATCTGCGGCATTGAGAGGAAGGAGGCTACTCCATCTCGGTGTCTTCTTTCGGCCGGTAAACGGCTCCAAACTTCTGCATGTATTTCTTAATGTATTCCTTGGTCTTGTGTTTAACGTTCTCGTTGCACTCCAGGTCCTCAGGATTTTTGCAGGATTTGAGCTCCTTGTTCATCACCCCATGAGTCAACTGTAAACACACACACAGTATTGCTGATGAGTCATCAAAAGTCTACTATCATAGTTTAATATCATAATCTAATGTTCATCAGCTACCCACGGACAATGGTGTACGCTTACACTGTAACCATGTGACCCCGCTGCATGGTGCGGCCCGGATTTATAAAGTGTGTGTAAACCATAGGTACAAATCTTTCAATGCAAAACATGTGGGATTTATCAATAATTGTTTACATCGGCGTGCATATTTACACATAGCTCGAACCATCCACATGCACACACGGAGTACCTGGCTATGGAAAATAAGCGTTCCTGATTCAACACCTGTGGCTTTTTACTTGCTATAAGTGCTTGTTTAACAATGGGTCTGGGCTGATAATTAAACAAAGACGTTACTGACGAAAACGTCTACGTTTTCTAGGACTTTTATGCACCCGATCTTACTGCGCGTACAAAAAGCCTTTTTGTTTAAGAAAACTACTTGGAACCTTTTCTATGCAATGTTAATAAACAGGACCCAGATGTGTCTCTAGTTACAAGCAGTGGCAGGATTGCTTAAGCAGCAGCATTGCCAAAATGGATTGGGGAAAAAACTCCCAGCATGTCACAATTAGACATTCCAATAATGGCTAAATGCAGTATGTGAGCCTAAATAAATGAAAATGTTTATTTATTATTTTTTTTAATCTTTTTTTAAAATCCATTTAGATGGGGACTAATTAAAGGAAGGCGTGGGTGTTTATTTTGCTCGCATGGTTTGCGTCAAGAACGAAGCATTACTTGATTACAAATCAGCACCCCTTTGACTGATCACTTTTATCCTATAATGAAACATTTCCAGGATGAATCTCCTCACATCCACAGGACACAAGGGCTCACTGAATGGTTTCATTACAATACAAATCATATGCGATGGCCTTCACACGCCTTCACTTCAGATCTCAACCCAGTTGAACATCTATAGACAGCACTCTCCAGCTCCAACAGCCCCACCCACCTACACTACATTACCAAAAGTATTCAGTCGTCTACCTTCATGCATACGGCATCTCATTCTTAATCCATAACATGATGTCAGTCCACCCTTTGCAGCTATAACAGCTTCAAATCTTCTGGGAAGGTTTTACACAAGGTTTAGGAGTGTGTTTATGGTTTTTTTTGACCATTCTTCCAGAAGTGCATTTGTGAGGTCAGACACTGATGTTGGATGAGAAGGCCTGGCTCACAATCTCCTCTCTAATTCAACCCAAAGGTGTTCTATTAGGTTGAGGTCAGTGTGCAGGCTAGTCAAGTTCTTCCACACCAAACTTGCTCATCCATGTCTTTATGGAGATTGCTTTGTGCACTGGTGCGCAGTCGTGTTGGAACAGGAAGGGGCCATCCCCAAACTTTCCCACAAAGTTGGAAGCATGAAACTGTCCAAAATCTCTTGGTATGCTGAAGCATTAAGAGTTCCTTTCACTGTAACTAAGGGGCTGAAAAACAACCCCACACTATAATCCCCCTCCACCAAACTTTACACTTGGCACAATACACTATTGTCATACCCCACTCTGTCATTTTACATGGCCTACCACTTCATGGCTGAGTTGCTGTCATTCCCAATCTCTTCCACTTTGCTATAATTCCACTGACAGTTGACTAGTAGTGAGGAAATTTCACAACTGGACTTGTTGCACAGGTGGCTTCCTATCATGCTACCACGCTGGAATTCACTGAGCTCCTGAGAGCGACCCATTCTTTCACAAATGTTTGCAGAAGCAGTCTGCATACCAAGGTGCTTGATCTTATATACATGTGGCCAAAGAAGTGATTGGAACACCTGAATTCAGTGATTTGGATGGGTGAGTGAATACTTTTGGCAATATAGTGTATATGTAAATATTATAGGCAGGAGGGTGGAGTCAGAACACAGGGTCAGCAATGATATCATGTCCATAGAGGGGGAAGGGTTAAGCTTTGCTCAGGGGCCCAACAGTGGCAGCTGGGTGGTGCGAAGGCTTGAACCCCTGACCTTCTGATCAGTAATCCAGAGCCTTAACCAGTGAGACACCACTGCCCCTTATGAGCAAATGATACCATTGTATCAGAACAAATTCAAACAATTTATTCTGATACCCTAGTATGCACACAGTGCAGTGTATTCATAATAAATAAATAAATAAATAAATAAATAAATAGTGGCTTTTTGTCAATTTTTACCCCCACAAAAAAAGCCAAAACAATACCTAAACCTTACTGGTCCTTACCTTCCTGGCAAGATGTTTGAAATCTTCTGTGTTGCTAATGCGGCCCAGTTTGCAGTCAGGTTTTCGGTATGGATTAAGGCATTGTACGATAAACTGTGACATCTAGGGATACAAAAAATTGATGTTAAGGAAAGAAAAATATCATATAGCCTGTGCGAATGTAAGCACAAGTAAGCAGCATACCTCTTTGCGGAAGACCTCTTTACTTTTCTTCGCAAGCTCACTGGAGGTGTCTGCCTCAGCTGTCTTGGTGGAGAACTGTAAACATACATCGAGGTGTCATATTTTATGACCTCTCAGATTATTTCTTTATGGCAGTACTCACTACAAGAGACAGATGGAGCCTGGTTGTGTTTAAACATAGTTTCGAACAGCTAAAATAAAGATTTTCTGGGAAGCAGATCTAAAACAATAAGTAGAGCCAGAAGGAGCAAACAACTTCCATCTTCACTGCACAGCGGTTCCTTAAAGCACAGGGATGATAGATGAGGCATGACAAGCCCCCAATGGCCTTCAGAAATAATTCCTAAAAGTTTATAAATGCTAACAAAGATGAACAGCGCAAAGTAAAAGCACTGCCTTTTATTAAGTTGGGGCAAAGTAGAGCAGTTAAAACTTGTGTCCTTTTGCTTGACAAAAAGCACTGTCTCTGGGGGACAAGACCCAGCTGCTGCCCATAACACTATGAAGCATGCTCAATTTACCAGAGGGCACAGGCAAACCTCAAACTCTGAAGAGAACTCCAGAACAATTTACAATTCAACAGAAAAACAAGTCCAGTACCTAAAAATGAACTATTTTCCTTAAGAGAAACAGAACAAGATCTATTTAATACCTTTGAGGGATTTTCATCGTATGTCGGCGTCCCCAAGTCCATTTCGGCTTCATGCTCCACACTGGCCTCTTCCCCAACTCCGTCCCAGCTAGGAGGATCCCACTGCGTTTGCCTAAGACACACAGTAATGTTCATTATGCATTAGACACAAAGCCAGTGGACACAGGAGTTATTACAGCAAGCCCTCTGACAGTCAACAGACCATGATTACTGTAGGGAACACCGGGAATCTCTCAGCACTTCACAGTTCAATTTGAACTTAATATTCATTAATATTAATACCCCCACTTGAAATGCCACTTGAATTATTTTCTTAATATTTATTTAATCACAGACAAGAAACTGTCTAATGGTCTCATCAAGGCTTCTTGAATTATTAGGATCTGGTGAACTTTTGTGACTGTGCATCTGAGATTCTCTTCACACCTCAAGAACAAGTGGTTGAGTATTTGAAGAATTTATGTGGAATTATCACAGTAACCTTCAGATGAACTGAAGTCTGAAACAGCTTTATCTTCAGGCACTTCCTTATTACTTCAAGTATTAGTTAAATATATTTCAGGAATACACATTAGCAACAGGAAAGACTAGACCTGGACATGAAGGCAACCCCCTTCTACTCGTTTTGCATGCTTTGAATTACAAACACCACATAGCTTGTTATGAGCTTCAGGGCATCCCATTTTTGTTTATAATGAATAAGTAACTCGGCTTTGAACACAAATCAAAAGCCTAACTGTGCAACCGTGTTCTCGAGTGACATCAGGTATGGGGAATATATATGTGGCTTGTCTAAGAAACTGAAGTGGTCGACCTTCAAATTTACTGTCAATACAGAAGATGAGTAAGATACAAGACCTGAAAGAGAGATCAATTTGGCTCAATGAAGTTTAGCACAAGTCAGAAGTGGAAGTTTATACCTGGTGACTATATGATAGTAGTAGATCTTTCCCTCAGGATCCCGTGCTACCTTCCAGCTGGGAGGCAGAACAATGGTTTTAGGTTTGGGAGGTGAAGGAGGAGGCAGGTCCATGATGTTGTTCGGTACGATCATTTCCTGCAGATAAAATGGAGTTAGAATACTTAAAAATACCAATCAGACTGATAAACTGAAATCAGTGAACTCGTGCAGTGAGTGAACTTCTAATCAAAATAATCAATGCCAGTATGTAATCTTGTGACAATGTATTCCTAGAAAAAAATGAAATAAAAGTCACATTCTAGCTGTTAGAAGCTTACGTTACTGTCTGGATTCAGATATAACGGTAGAGGCCCAACAGCCCCCTCTTGTGGTGCCCCAATTGACCTTGATTACCTACCTGCTGTACAGTTTGAGATGTGACTATGGTGGTAACAGTGCCACCTTGCTGCACCACCACTCCCTGCTGGTGACCAGTGTAGACCTGCTGCCCGTGGAGGTAGCCAGCGGCAGGCTCGGTGTATGCCTGCTTCGACACACAGAGACAAAACGATTACCGAAGGAAGTATTAAGGCATTAAGGTAATTTTTTCTCAATTCTGCTAGTTACAATTTGTTATAAAATGTTTCCTGAATTAATAATGTGTGTGTTAGATGTACCTGTATGACCGGAGTGTTGGACTGTGGGTAACCTGCAGGAATGCTGTAGATTGTCTGGCATGGCTGGCCTTGGTAATAAATGGCAGTCTGTGGCTGGGCTGTGTTGGAGTACTGCTGAGCAGGCTGTACCGTCACTGCCTGTTGTGTATTGGGATCCCAAAGTGTTGCATAACCCTGCTGGCCCTGCACTTGAGCACCGGCCGTCTGAGCAGGAACCGTTAGGACAGTGACACCGGGGTCCTGAGCTGGCGTGGCCGGCTGGACGAACTGCTGCGGCTGGGCAGAAGTTGCCAGCTCCAGTGTAGCAGGCACATGTGCCAGACTTGTGGCTGAGCTGGCTTGAGTGGTGCTGGGGGAATGAGCTGCCAGAGTCAAGTCAGAAATAAGCGCCTGCTGAGTAGTCTGATCAAAAGGAACTGTGCCAGCTGGAGCCACACACAGAGGATCTATGGGCGGTGTTGGTAATAGCACCTTCCCCGCATTGGGGTTAGTTGGGTCCACATACGTCTGAATAGGGTAGCCAGGCGGATAGGTCATGAAGCTTGGGCTTGAGGGGTACACAAGAGAATTGAATGCTAGTCTCTGTAGCTGTTGCTGTTGCTGCTGCTGCTGTTGTTGTTGTTGCTGCTGCTGCTGCTGTTGTTGTTTCTGGGCTTCTCGTTGAGCCACCTCTTGTTCGAAGAGCTTGCGTCGCTCTTCTGTGGAAAGCTTGGTACGAACCTCCTTGGTTCGAGGTTTCTTACTACTGCCAGCTGAGTCATAGCTGGAAAAAAAGCCATACAAACGGTCACACAGAATAATTAAGGAACTAGATAGCATAAAGACTAGAAGAGAACATAAAGAGAGTCAAAGCGTATTGTGCATCTCACCGGTCCTCGTTTCTGCGGCTACTCCTTTCATAGGGAGATGGGTACGGGGGAGAGGCGGAGCCTCGTCTACGCCGCCTTTCAGCGCTCCGTAACAACAACCTGTCAGAGTCTTTCTCTCTGTCCCAGTCTCGCTCTCGGTCCCAGTCCCGCTCTCGGTCCCGCTCTCTCTCTCTTTCCCTCTCCCTCTCCCGCTCGCGGCTACTGGAGGAAGTGCGGGACGCCAGCAGTGTCTCTCGATCCCGACTACGGTCTGTTTTTTTAAAAATTTTTTATTAAGAACAATTTGCATATTACAGTAAAACTAGTGATTAGAACACAGTTCAGTAAATAAAGACTAAACAATACTTACCATTTGATTCCTTCTCTACTTGACTCTTCTTTGGAATCCTGTACACCTCCTGATTGATTGATGGATGGATGAAACATAATTAGAATCATTTCAATTCTTTTCTATGATTTTAAATACTAAGAATACCACTTTACTAGTGGCAGCAATTTGCTAGCAAAGTACTAGTTAACTGCAATTCTTTTGTTGTTGATTTAATCTTGCCTTTAGGTCTTTCCAGCTGTCGAGTAGGCGGGTGGCCATCTCACTGATGTCAGCAGCTCCAATCTGAGGCTCTTGGCTTCTCTCACTTTCAACATCAGACACAGCCTCCTCCTCATCCTGGGAAGGTGTGCCCACCACCGTGCCCTCTGTCGCCACTATTCCCAGGGGTAGCACCTCTGCTGTGCCAACAGCCGAAACTGAAGGAGTGCTTTCCACGGTAACAGCACTGACTTCAGTCGATGTTTTCTCTGCAGAGCTGGTGCCAAAGCTAGGTGAACCGTTTTCCAAGTTGGGAGGTTTAGATTCTGCGTTAACTGTAGACTCGGAAGGTGTGGTTTCCACACCATCTGAAGTCACACTGACATCGAGGGATTCTGTAGGCGCACTGCTGGTGGTGGAAAGAGATGCCACGATGCTTGTGACTGAAGGCTCAGTGCTCTCATTCTCTGATGAAGAGACAGAGCTGGGAGTGCTCTCATCAGGGGGATGCACAGAGGGGCTAGTATCTTCTTTAGATTTGACACTGGCTACATCATGAGGTTGATCTATGGCAGGTGTCTGCACTTCTGCAGGCTCAGATTCACAATTCTGCTCCATGCGAGCAGGCAGGTTCTCATCCGTCTTGCTAGTTGGGTTCTCCTCCGTTTCTTGCGCTTGCGTTTTATCCTGCTGAACCTCCTCGTCCTTTATCTCTAGTTTTGTCTGGCTGCTCTCCACAGCATCTGAAGCTTCCTGTTTCACAACTGGCTCTGCGGTCACAGCCATTTCCTCAGCGGTCTCTCGCTTTCCTGCTGCGTCCGCAGTGACCTCTTGCGAGGGCTCCTCCTCCACCTCCTCTTCTTCTTCGTCTTCTTCCTCTTTACCATCGGAGACCTTGCTTCCGTCTGACAGAGCGCTATCCAGGCTGTTCTCGCTGATGATCTTCAGCCTGCGGTAGACGGCACGTTTTGGTGTGTCTCCATCCAGCTCTGGTGCCAGTTTAGCAGGGGGACCGTCGGGGGTGTTGAGAGGTGTGTGAGCTCGGGAGGTGCTCTCACTGGAGTAACCGTCTTGCTCGGTAGGCTGGCCAAGTGGATGGCTCTGGGCCCAGCGCTGGATGAATTGCAGCACACGGCTCTCTTCCAGCATGTTCTTAGTAGAAATGGGCAGCACTGCCAGTGCCTTCATTATCTGTGCAGAGCATGATGACACAAAGTTTTAGTTGTTTTTAGGAAAGACGTACTGTAGTACAGACAGAGTGAAAGAATGTGTTGCTGTACCGAATAGAAAAACTGCACATATCTGGACTCTCAGTATAAACAGGTTCTATCTTTGGAAAGGATCAGTGACATGCACAAAGTTCTGTTTTGCTGTATTTCCAGAGGTCCTTCTCTACCTAGATCAAATTACTGAAAACTACAGGAAAAGGTTCCAAATGCACCGCTTCTGTTGCTCTAATGTGGCCATATTAGGTGACATAATAAAAAAAAAAGCTAAAGAAGAAAGAAACTAATAGGGAGTAAAATATAGTGTTCTTGTACAGTGCTGTAATTCTGTTGCCCACTGAGATTGGAGATTTTGAGCATTACAAAAATATCACCCATTACAAATCACATCAATATACCATGAAGCCCAAGACCATCAAGTAAATACTTTTGGAGCCGAGCGGATATAAATGTGTAGAGTGAGTCTGGGTGTCTGCTCTCTATGCACATTTACCTCCATCTGCAGTTTGATGTTATTAACGGAGTTGCTTTTGGCTTCAGAGAGGTCAACCATGAATATCCACAACAACGAGAGCCCGTGATGATCCAAAAACTGCTTGAGGCATGAAGAATTGGACGTATTCTACACCCAGAAAACATGGCAAGTTACAACGTAAATAAGCAACCACCATCATCGTCGTCTTGTAGACACCATAGAATAACAACAGCCTGTATTGGTTTAATGTGGGATCTACCTGGATGAGTTTCACACAAGTGAATCTCTGCTCCATAGTCTCCACACGCACCATCAGCCTGCAGAGTGAAACCACTTGTTTCTCGTCACTCAACCCGTCCCCGTTCTCTAGCAAAGCCTCCAGCTCCTCATCCACCTGTAACATAGAGATCAGCATATACAACATGATGGAAGTGCCATAAACGCAGCTTTGATCTCAGTGAAGCAGCAAAGACATCTCATGTGAAAAGAACCCAAAAGATATCTGCATGGAAGCAGAGCTTTACTGGCAGTGGAATTCATTCGTCTACCTTCCTACAGTGCATGTAATTTCAGGAACAGTATTTATGGCACTTCAAGTCTCAGAGCAATTAACATGTCCCAGGTACACATCTGACCCAGTATCATTCCCTCAATATCCCTGGCTTTGATAGATCAGTGTGGCAATTGCACAGACAAAGGAACATAACAGAATAGGGGTCTATAGGCTGCCACGACGATGATCTTCAGTTTCGTTCACATTTCCACTTCTCTTAATTGGGTTGTACGTCGTTAGGACCAAACCCACTTACTGTAGTGAGTGCACTGACAGCTTCTTTCTTCCGCGTCCGCTCCCTTTGCTTCTTCCCCACTGCTGCCCGAACGCTGACGCGATTCTCTCCACCCAGGAAGCCGCGGCAGCTCGGTGCTCCGCAGTAACACTTCTGTGCCTCTTTCCTGGGAGATGAAGATAGAATATTATTAATAAAAATGTTTTTATTTATTTATTTATTTATAGATAAAGGCAACAGAAACAAGAACTGAATGTAAAAGAACTGCTGCATTGCTGTTACAAAAGGAAAATAATTTTAGCAAATTTACCCGTATCGTTGGAACTGGTAATCAAAAGTAAGCTCCGTCCCAGCGTTCACAGCTCTGGTGGTAAAGAAGCCAACTCTGAGCTGACCATTCACTGTCCACTGTGGGAGAGAATAACTTAAACCGATTAAATATATATACACACATATAC
>JANCOA010000049.1:19176101-19186872 GCA_024363135.1 Leptodoras oyakawai
GGAGGAGCGAGTCAGGAAACGTTTTCCACCACCAGCATCACGTAGTGACCTGGCCACTATCCTGCAAGAAGAATGGCCTAAAATCTCTCTGACCACTCTGCAGGACTTGTATGTGTCATTCCCAGGACGAATTGACACTGTATTGGCCGCAAAAGGAGGCCCTACACCATACTAATAAATTATTGTGGTCTAAGTTGGTTTCAGTTTCACTGTTTAACCCCTATATATATATATAATGTGTGTGTGTGTGTGTGTGTGTGTTATGTAGAAGGTAAATAATTTTCTTTTATAAATGCTTTGTTAATAAATTAATTATAAACACCAGTAAAGTAGATATAGTGGCCTGTTTCAGTCAGTACATTTCTCTCTGCTTGCCTGTCGAAGCAGATTTATGATATCCTGAGGTATTCAGAGTCCTGAGGTCACGACCGACAAGAGTTGCAAAAAAGAAAACGGAAAAATAAAGCCTTAACGAGATCAGTAGACCTTTGTGTCAATGGTGAAAATGGAAAAAATGAAAAAAAAAAAACTGTATGAAAAAGTTATATAAGGAAAAAAAATAATAAGTGCAGACTTCTGCCAAGGACAAGGTTTCATGTATGCACAACAAACCCTGTTTATTTTTGCCCAGTCTCACAAAAAAATAATACATGCATCCACGCCTTGACTCTGTAATCCTACCGACAGACAGAGCAACAAATAAACAGCAATGAAAACGTAACTACCTTGGGTGGAGGTAAATATAACGACTATTTGCCTTCTTTATGCGTTTGGATAGATAAAGAGCTTTGTATTGATGTACCGGATGGGGAGGTAGTGGTAGATGGCACGACAGAGCGCTTTCCAGTCGTCATTTAATGGATTAAATGAAAGACATTTCACACTAGATTTGTTTGACAGGAACATCTAGTATCTGTATGAATCGATGTGAAACCCAGCTGTACCCGTAATGCCTTTTATTCTTCACAGGTTATTAAGTGGAATACAAATATTTAAAAAAATGTTTTGACAAGCTGCGTTTAACATGTGTATGTCACGCTTTCTGATTTCAAATATAAACCGCACAGCTTTTTTGAAAGCATGTTCTTTGCCTAAAATTAATTTCTATTTATGTCCGTAATGGAATTTAATTAGCTGGATTCTCTTCCGAGTGACTCGTGTCTTTGTGCCTGTGTTCCTGTTGGGTTCTCGGAAAATGCAAGAAAAATGATTTGCTAAATGCTTCATCGGTGCAAATCGCAAGCTAATTAGTTCCACTTTATGAATGCAAGGGCGACGCGGTGGCTCGGAATGTAGCACTGTTGCCTCACAGCCAGAGGTCCTGGGTTCGATCCCAGGTGGGGTGGGTCTGGGTCCTTTCTATGTGGCGTCTACTCCGGGTACTCTGGTTTCCTCTAACCGTCCAAAGACATGCAAGTTAGGTGAATTGGATATACCAAATTACCCCATGACTGGGTTTGAAAGTTGTACTGGTGTACTGCTGGAAAAACTTGTATATCGATGTAAATTTGTGCTTGTCTGTGTAACCAATAAACAAACAAAATATACGTGCAAATATTACATCCATAAATCTGGAATTTCCAACAAAAATGGCATCTATCTATATTGTGTTTTTATCCAAAATGGTCTTGGTTGTCCTGTGTGTGTGAGAGAGTTGTAACCTCTCAGGCTAAAAGCACACTTGAGCATCAGCTGACTGGTCACTTCGGGTGCCTGTGTGGACAGATGGTACGAGTTAGGGGTATAGCTGTAGCCATGTCAAATCCTGCCCCTCTAACAGAAGGGTTGAGGGCATTTGGCACCGGGAGCCGGAAGCCCCTGGTGCTCCTGAAGGAAAAGTGTGTCTCTGCTCACTGGCTCCTGTATCGCATGAGTCAATATGCCAGAGGAGGTGGCACTACCTTTTGCTGCTGAAACATGGGGTCTTAAATTGTAACACTAGGAATCTTTGTCCTGCTCACACTACAAGAATTGCGATCAGTTGTTTGGATATTGGGGTGTACATACTACTCAAGCTTTCACCTGAAGAGACCTGAACCCCTGCGAAAATACACTCAAAAACTGTAAGTCAAAATCAAATTTTGATTGAATTTTAAAAAACAGGCATTGAGGATTGTCAGTTCTGCCAAGAAAACCTGAGGTATAGTAGCTATTTTTGTTCTGTGCATCACCAGGAAGCATGTGTTTAAGATCCTTTGGTGGATGACGAGCCAAAGAAATTCTTCCAGAAGCCTTTTTATTGTGCCTACGTTTTTTATTTAGATAGAACTGGATTCAGAGATCTGCTGCGCAGGACAGCAGATGAATTTTGTTCCTCTTGGGCTCCCATTGGCTGTTTTTTCTTACTGCTTGTCGCAGAAGGCTTCGTTGCTGAGAAAATGGAACATGCTTGAAAATGTCTGAGCCTCTGCAGTTGCTTACAGGTTAAGAAAAATTGCATTGAACTTCAGAGTACCTGAGCGGTTGTTGTGGGAGGGTGTGGAGAGCAGTTGGAGAACCGAGTTGTTCTGTTGGTTGGACGTTGGAGCTAAAGTCAGGAAGTGTGTGCTCATCTTTATGTGCAGTTTCAATTGCAGCAACTCTGTTCATATGGCTTTGTCACTCCTGGTAGATTGCAGTAGAATGTCAATGACCAGTCTTGCTGCATTACATTGCAAGGCCTTCAGTTATTAAAGAGAAGCAATGCAATGTGATGGTTTCTAAAGACAGGTGTTTTAATGTCTAATTCTCTGAAGCCATGTTTATCCATCAATTTTCATACGGGAGCCTCCCTAATTGTTACATACAATTAACCGTAGAACCCGGCAGGAAAAACCGGTTATGTTACTGAATCATGTTCCTATGCTCTGTACTTTGTTCCTTTGCCATCTTGCTCTGGCAGTGGAGTGCAAGCATGCTACCATGCTAGTCACCTGTTATTCTCTTAACACAAAAGAACTGTTGTTCGCAAACCGAAATACACAGTGCTTTATATTTAGAGGATCTGTAGGCTTTCAGTGCCAAAAGTAGTCAGCTTTAATAAGAAATGAATGATCTGAACGTGGCCATTTGGCCATTATTGGCCATTTGTTGTGCTGTGTCACAAATATTTAATTAGAGTAAACGGTTAAAGTATCCTGTAGCGTTTAACGTTAGTATCTGTGTAAAATAACTAACCGTTAAAGGCACTTCTGTCCTGCAAGTAGAGAAAAATGCATCAAGTAGGACATGCTCAGCATCTGCTCCTGTCAGGCCCCCCTCATGTGGCCGAGCATGTGACTTTGTTTTTGTGAATACTGCTGGGCCTCGGTGGGGAGAACTAACTCTTCATTCTCTAGCAGAGAATAGAGACAATGTCTGCGTGGACACATTAGGCCTTGTTCACTGTGATAGTTCACGGGACTACACTGAGGGTTTATGAGAAACTAAAAAGGATATCTTGAGTCGGATTTGACTCCTCCTTCTCGGGTGAGCGTTTGGCTTGTGAGCATTTAAAAACGCAGGCTAGTGTAAACTGGATACTGGACTGTACTGCCATTTCCATTGCCATCATGTATGTGTAACAGGATCATTTTTGTCTTTCTGATGTTACCAGGAGACGCGCAATGCCGGATCCGCTGCCTAAGTAGTGCTGAGTGGAGAGAGTCGAGAGCTGGGAGCTGAACGATGGGGAATATAGCCACCAAGTTTCGAAAGGCGCTGATTAACGGAGATGAGGGGCTCGCCTACCAACTCTATGAGGGCAACCCACAGTTTAAAGAGTCACTGGACCCCAACATCTCGTATGGGGAGCCTTATCAACATAACACCCCGCTCCACTATGCTGCTAGGCATGCAATGACACGGATACTCAGGTAACACCATACTGCTTTATCTCAAAGTTAGACTTTAATACTTAGCAGCTTTAATAGTACTGTTGATGCTTTTGGGCAGGATTTTTATGCTGTACTGGAGATTAGGAATTCAAATCGTTATAGTTGAAGTTATTTCTATTACACATGATGGATATAACATGTGTTTGCTCAAGAACTGACAGTGTCACTAAACTGACTCTGAGTAATCTGTAAAGATTCATTGTTCTGTTCCATTTGTAAGTATTACACATGTTAATAAAAGATACCATAGTTCCTGTGATATTGCAGAAAAATGTATTGGGGCATAATTTACACTGAAGTACCAGTACTGGTACTGGAGCCTATGCAAAACACATAGCCATGCCACCTCTGTACATTATTGGATGGGCCTGCCAGTGTGGATATAAAGCGATAGACATCTACAGAAGCTTCTAGAGCTGTTTCCGTTGTGAAAATAGCAAGTTATGACGATTTTGTGATTTTCAATGTGTTTAATAGTTGACCCTTCGTGAGGTGTGTCGTAGCATTTCAGAAATAGAAGCAAAGTTTGGATTTTCACAAATGAGCATTACAAGGGTGTAACGTAAAAGAAATCCAGCAAAACCTCAAACTGACAGCAGCGTGGCCATAAAAGACTCAACACTCACTCAAGTAACGTCGGGATTAAATGCTATTTATTAAATTAAATACTAAATATTACAAAAAATGGGCGTCACGGTGACTCGGTGGGTAGCACTGTCGCCTCCCAGCAAGAAGGTCCCAGGTTCGATCCCTGGGAGGGGCGGTCTGTGTCCTTTCTGTGTGGAGTCTGCATGTCCTCCCTGTGTCCGCGTGGGTTTTCTCCAGGTACACCGGTTTCCTCGCACAGTCCAAAGACATGCATGTTGATTGGTGTCTCTAAAGTGGCCCTAGTGTGTGAGTGTGTGTGCCCTATGATGGATTGGCGCCCTGTCTAGGGTTGTTCTTGCCTTGCGCCCTATGTGGCCGACTCTCCCGTGACCCAGAAAAGGAATAAGCGGCCAAGAAGATGAATGAATGAATGAATATTACAAAAAATAATATAATGTCCTCCCGTGGCCCTGAAAAGGAATTAGCGGTTAAGAAAATTAATTAATGAATGAATATAATGGCATGTAAGAAGTATAAACGTGTCCAATATAATAAAGTATAATCTTCACAAAATATTCAAAATAATGTGCATCATGGTGAATTGGAATATATGCTGAAGTACCAGAAAAGCTGGTACAGGAACCTATGCAAAATACATAGCAACATCCCCTCTGTACGTCATTGGCTGCGTTCGCCGGTGGTTATATAAAACGATAGACATCTATGGAAGCTTCAAGAACTGTTTCCGCTGTGAGAATGGCAAGTTATCACGATTGTGAGATTCTCAATGCGGTTTGATAGTTGGAGCTCATGATATTCATAGCATTTCGGAGGTAGAAGGAAAGTTTAGATCACGTATGAGCATTTCAAGGGTGTACCATGACTACAAGAATTCCGGCAAAACCTCTAACTTGACAGCAGTGTGAATGTCGGGCGTCGGCTGGCAAGAATCATTTCACGCGATAGGTGTGTGACACCGCCTCAAGTAACATCGGTATTCAGTGCTGGTACCTCAACAAACATCAGCTTGAGGACTGTGCAACATTCCCTCCAATATCCCATGGGGGACATACCAAGTATTAACTGCTATACCAGTTTTTCTGGTGCTACAGTGTATTGTCATAGTCTGCAGGAGAGAGATGTTTTGTTAATTATGTTTATGTAGCCCTAAGAAACTGTTTTGTTTATTATCAGTTTATATGTCATTTACCACTTCCTATGAAAAGGGTAGACATTTCTAGACATGTGTCTGTATGCTAGACGTTTATTCATCTATGAGATTAAACACATTTGGAACAGCTTATTGTCCTGAAGACACCTTCAGCTTTACATGCTTGTGGCTGCAGGATTTGTCAGGTGTTGATGTCCCAGCTGTAAGTGTGATGAGGTGAAGGAGCTGTCCATGTTCCCAATCATATCCATTCATCTAAACACGTCGTGCTTTGAGTCTCGTGTCTTGGCTGCTTGTACAGCTTGATTTTATATCAGTGAGAATGATATTAAGAACTGAAAGAAAGAAATGTCTGTGAGTTCCTCAGTGCATTTTTGGTCATGATTTCATCAGCCTAGAGAAAAACTGGAGGGCTCGTGACAGACCATCTGCCTCAGCCAGGCCAAGGAGTGGATATAATGGCCAACGTAATACAAGCCTGACTTTACCATTAACAGGGGGCATACACTGGGGTGTGTGTGTGTTAGTGTGTCACAGGATGTTTTTACAGTGCAAAATATGAAACAAGAAACATGCAAATCATCTGTCTAGATGCTTTTACCTAAAATGGTCATGTAGGAAGGTCTGTCATTTCCAAATACTTTTTTTTATTCCAAGCAGATCTTCACTTCTTAAATCTAAAGCTGAATCTTCATCTTAGAAGTTGTGCATGGTGTCTGAAGTATAGAGCCAAAGCAACAAAACGATTAGCAGTGCTTTCTGTCTACGCAGTACTGGTACATCTGAGATCTGTTGATACTGGTGCTAGGGTTATAAGCTCGGTTTTTGATCACATAACTGATAACTAGGTTGTTTGAGAGCTAGTAATTGTTTCAGTGGTTGAGATGGTAGATAACAAGACTAAAGATAAAGTACAAAGTTTGTACTGCATTTGCAGTGCCTCCCAAAGAACTTATTCTCTTCATATTGGACCCAAGACCCAAGATGTCTGCTGCATAACATTTAAAATAAAATAAAGTCTATACCTAAAATTCACACAGGATGTGGCATGTCAGGAAAACATCTGCTTGGTGTAAACGAACTTCTGTCCAGTCCAACTGTGTGGGCTTTTGTCCCATGAGGAATGTTGAAACAAAGTTGATGTAATTACAATGGAATATTGAAACAAACTGCACCCAGATTGGTCCATAAGTATTTTTCATAATTGTGTCTCCATAATGGATTTGAAAGGAAGCAGTCAAGATGTATGGAAGTGTAGACTTTCAGGTTTCATTCAAGGGCTTTAACAAACATACTGCATGAACTCTTTAGGAATTACAGCCATTTTTTCCTAGCCCCGCATTTTCACAGGCCCAAAAGGAACTGGACACTTGACTTCTAAGCAGTTTCATGGATAGCTGTGGCCTGTTGATTCCTTTGCATTTAGTATCTGTTTATGGCAACTTTGAATACCTGTTCCAAACAGGTATTGATGCAAGTGAAAGAGCTCATCATTAGCCTGGAAAAACAAATCAGACTCATCAGAGAGCTAGCAGAACCTTTAGGTGTGGCCAAACCAACAGCTTGGAACATTCCTAAAAAGAAGGAATGCACTTTAGAGCTCAGTGACACCAAAAATGCCTGGAAGACTATAGAAGACGAGTGAAGTGGATGATCACAGAATTCTTTCCTTTTTGAAGAAAAACCCTTTCACAGCATCTAATGAAGTGAAGAACACTCTCAGGGGGTAGGTGCATTCTTGTCAAAGCCTTGAATGCAGATTGGAAGTCTGCACTTCAATCACGAATGATCCATTGCAGTGGTATACAGAGACAAAGTTATTAAAATTGTCTCACTGTCCAAATACTTATATTATTACATTTATTCTGTATTTATTTTATACTTACACTGTGCAGACTCTTTGCTGTGTAACTCCTGGCTGCACAGTCATACACATTTGAAGACGAGAATTTAATATAGTTTCCCCAGGAGTGAGAATGTGATTTGGTGGTGTAATGAAGTTTAGGCTTCACTAATATGTGCAGATGAAAAATATTTAGAAAGCAGGGTGGAGAGGTTCATACGTCTATGCGAGTGCTGCTTCTGCTATGGATTTATAAGCTCCCTGGACAAAATGTTAGTCACCTTGTGTGTTTAAGGTGCTAGTAACTTCAGGCTCCTGCAGATGGCCTTGCACAAGGATGATCGGGATATAAATACCTGCAGGGTGTGCAATGGGATTCGTAGATTGAGAAGAAGTGATACAGTGTAGTGAATGTCTTGTGAAAATGGCAAAGCAGATGTTTAAGCAGATGTTAAGGATTGGCAAAAAGGAGTGATCGCATTCGGGTGTGCAAAAGGCCGTAGTATAAAACAAGTAGCCGAATTTGCAGATTCATCGAAGCATACAGTCATACGAGTCGACCAGCAGTGGCAAAAATCCCAGTCAACTGGAAATTCTCATCAGAATTGTGGCCGAAAGACAAATCTGACAGATTCATGTTTCATGGCTTGTGATTTAAAAAACGCTTCACTTCCAGGCAAGAATTGCTTCTAGAAGTCAACGCAGGTCCTTCACAACCAATTTCTGAAAGAACACTCTACAGGGAACTGCATACCATGAACAGCTGGAGCAAAGTGGTACACAAGAGGGCTTTTGCTCACTTCGGCTCACAAATTGCCTGGTTACCGTGGGGGAAGAGACACAAAAACTTTAGTGTTCATGACTGGAAACTGGTCAGCTGTATCTCGGATCTGCCTGAATGTGAATGACGCTAGTTGTCGTGTTCATCGTAGACCTCATGGAAGCCTTCAATGAAGACTGCGTGCAAGGTGTGGTTCAAGCTGGAGGAGGCTCTGTGATGTTCTGGGGGTGTCTGAATTACGCAGAAATGGGTGGTTGAGGTGACGGTAAATTTGAACCACAGTGCATACATTGAGCTGTTGGACAACCAGGTTTTGCCTTTTGCTCATCATCTTACCTTGGAACATAATATTCCTATTCTTGTATTCCAAGAGGATAGTTCTCACGTGACTGGCATGATTAACCTTCAGGAGCATATGCACATCTGGATTGGCCGGGAAAAATCCCCAGATATGAATCCATCCACAAAGTGTGGCAGAGCTGTGCAATTCTTTGATGCAAGAGTGGCTGAACATGGAGTTCGCCTACATCCAGGAACTTGTCCAGTCCATGGCAAATCGCATGGCAGCTGTTATTCATGTGCATGGATGTATTACGTGCTATTAGGTACATTTCAGTCACAGGTGATGAGCCTGTCTGATGAGCCTGTATGAAATTGAAGTCAATCTGTTTCATGATGCATGTGTAAGACACATGGCTAAACGACGCTTTAGGACCACGTTGATCTAGCACCGTGTTTGTGTTCGGCTTCATCGGCTTTTTCAAATTTCATATCGGGTGGAAAATTAAACCTCGTCATTATCTCATGGACAAGATTCTGTCAGTCATCCCTTACACCAAGGGGTGCAGTTCCCTTTTTTATAGCTTATCATACTCGGACAGACTAACGCAGAGACTAATTGTTACAAATGTGCACAGGAAGAGGGGCTTGCTGCGAGGATTTCTGGTGCACTGTAGAACTGTGAGCTGAGAACAATAATGGGCTCGGTTGACACAAGGAATAATCGGATGCAATTTAAAATATGCATGTGGCTGTAAGCTACATAACCTAATTCAAGACAACTCCTAACTGTGTGCAAACTGTTCAACTTTTTTTTTTTTTTGTCCAGATCATAAAGATGTAGTTGTAAGTTCTGTACTTAACTTGATGTTGCATAACTATAATTTTCTTTTCCCCCTTCCCTCTTTTTGTTCTTATGCTAAAGCGCTTGTGCCTTTTTCCTTGCCTCATAATAAAGTACAAGTTCTTATCATATTATAGTCAGTCAGTCAGTCATTTTCTGTACCGCTTATTCCCAGTTACACATTAATAAAACTATTATAATATAATAAAAGCATGTTTAGAGTAATTTGGTCTCTAGCAAGTAAAGCGGATGTAAGGTCAGTCGGCTGAGCCCTGTTTTAATGTCGCACATTAAAAAAAAATTCCACATCATTAAAAGTCCTTTGCTTGCGAGTTGAGACGGTTGGCCTCAGAAGGCATACTGTGACGTGTCCCCCTGTCACCAAATTAGTGCAGATGTCAGTGTCTGAAATCTTTTGCTCTCAGAACATGACCGCAGCGGGGACGCTTGTTTAAAAGCCACCAATAAAAGAAAGGAGTCTGTGAAACTTACGGGACTGCTACCGAACACTGGAACGTCAGTGGTAAAAGGTGAACGAAACCTACTAATGGACAGAAAAATATCCTTATTACGTCAAGCTCACCGAACAACGCTTCTGTTTATATGACCTGATTTTCTGCAGCTCGCTGTGGTTGATTCCGTGAGCTTAACACTTTAAACAGGGGTCTATATTTAGAGGATCTTCATTGTATAATCTGACACGGAGAGCATGCTTTTGCGAGTTGGGGCAATGTTTTATTGGGATCATATCATGCATTGTGACGAGTAATAATGTTTAAATGCTGCAGAGTATAAAAAAAAAACCAAAACATTAACAAACTTTAGTAACAAGCTGTTCTTATTAGTGAGGGGACATGACCTTAATACGTAGGCTTTTTTTTCTTGTATATCCATTTACTCTGACACCCTTTTTTTTTTT
This sequence comes from Leptodoras oyakawai, assembly GCA_024363135.1. Taxonomy (NCBI): domain Eukaryota; kingdom Metazoa; phylum Chordata; class Actinopteri; order Siluriformes; family Doradidae; genus Leptodoras; species Leptodoras oyakawai. The sequence continues at coordinate 19,186,381 of JANCOA010000049.1, forward strand.
TCTCCTCAGGTCCTTCCTCTTTAGCAAGGATGGCAACCCTAACAAGCGCAACGTACACAACGAGACGGCACTGCACGTGCTGTGCATGGGGCCACACATCCTGCTGGCAGAGGGGACGCTGCAGCCGCGCCTGGCACGGCCCTACGAGGACGAGCGGCGTCGTGCCGACTGCCTCCAGATGATCCTTAAGTGGACTGGGGCCAAGCTGGACCGTGGCGAGTATGAGAGCGCTGACGTAAATGCCACTGACAACAAGAAAAACACACCACTGCACTATGCTGCTGCCTCAGGGATGAAGACGTGCGTCGAGGTGGGCGTGTTCTTCAATATATCATATATATATATATATATATATACTCCTGATCAAAATCTTAAGAGCAGCTAAAAAATTGGAAGAATTTGCATTTTGCACCACTAGATCCTAAGAAGGTTCTACGCAGAGCTTCACAATGGTAAAAGAAGAAATGGGACCAAGAGACAAAAGATTTTGAG
>JANCOA010000049.1:19197694-19208272 GCA_024363135.1 Leptodoras oyakawai
AATGTAAATAGTCATGAAAATAAAGAAAACACATTGAATGAGAAGGTGTGTCCAAACTTTTGGCCTGTACTGTAATCTGAGACAATTGCTGATTCACGTCTCAAGCATGTGTGTGTCAGTATCTCTCGTGTCGCTTTACAGAACTGCGACTTGTAACATTTCTATGAATAAAGGACATTAACAAAGCGAAATGATGATCAGTATGTATGCCTCCCTTTCTCGCTCACAGAGGCTTACTGGAGAGCCCTTTAAAAAAATTTAACTAACATTTAACTGGAATCATTATTTTTTTTATAGTCAAGGGAATTTTCCTCACTTCTAACCAATATTAGATAAAGAACGCTGACCTGACCCGAGATTTAGTTGTCAAGTAAATAAGTCATAGTGGATCATTATTCCAGTCAGGTTTCATCTGAAGAAGGCAATCTTCTGAAGGATTGCAATTTCTCTTTGTATGTTGGTCCCGCGTGCCGTTTCCCCACAGCCGTTCTTCCTGCTTACCGTCGTCCAGCAAAGCCGCTATATTCACTCTGTTCAAAAGTGTCTTTTGGCCTTAACCTTGGTCGCTTCCTCTGCTGAGTTATATGTGATGTAAAGGGGATTCGGTTAGCTTTCAAAAAGTATAGTGAAGATATATTCTTTGCCCTTGCCATAGAGTTTCTTCTTTTGTTCTATAGCTCATAAACTTGTCTGTTGATATAAGTACTGATCCGAGTCTGTGGGTTTAGGGAGTAAAAGCTCTGTGTGCTCGTTCTGTTTGAAGGTCAATACAAGAGTCGAGTTCAAGTTGGGACTTGAGCAGCTCCTCTAGTAATTCTGTCATTGTAGCATTGCCCTCTGATCCCTCTGGTATCCTGAAGATTCTGATATTCTGGTGCCTGGACTGGTTCCCTGGGTCATTCAGCCTGTTACGGAGTCGCTCCTGTTGCTGTTTCATGCCCGTGATTACGTCCTCCGCATACTGAATGCGCCTTTTGACCCCTTCGATGTGTCCCTCTGCTTCTTCAAGTCACATATTAACTTTAGTTATATTGTCCTTTATGTCATTTTATTGCCTCTGGTTGTTTTGTCTGAACTCTCCAATTTCATTTTGAATATATAGCGTCAGTTTCTGGAATGCTAGCATTATTATTTTTCTCTGTTGCATGGTCGGTGTACACCTTTCTTTTGTTTTCCATCTTCGCTTTTTTGCTATTCAATTAAAAATGTAACCAGTAAGAGGCCATTTCATATTTTGGGGCTATATTTCAAATCGAGAGTGAATTGTTTATGCTGCCAATCACTGGTCTGCTCAACCGGCACATTTCTGTGTTTTTACAGTTTTGCTGGGGGCACATGGGACTGGGAGTACCTGGGTTTTGCATCTCCAGAGGTAATGGTTTTTCTATTGACTTATTTTAAGTAAATGGCATTTGCATGTTGGCCTATTAAAAATAATACACCTAAAGGGAAATTTCTCAGTTCTGCCTTAACCGTGTGCTGCGAATATCATAACATCTGTTTCATTAAGATGTTGAATTTGCATGCCCTAATGTGCATCAGGTTAGACACAAGAGGTTCTCCTATGTCCTTATTTTGGTCAGGGAAAAAAAGTACTGATACTCTTGGTTCACTAATAAAGGACAGGTTACTGCAGGACAATGGAAGATTATTAGTGGATTTAATTACACTTCATTAGAGGCTCTGTTAGGTTGAAGCCTTTGGAAATAAGAAATACAAATGTGTTATGTGCACATGTGCAGTGTTTTGGCTTGTCTATTTTACAAACCCCATTTCCAAAAAAGTTGTGAGACTTAAAAAATGCACTTGAAGCTTTATTTAACAGATAAAAGGACAAAGAAAAGTTGTTCAGTGTTTGTAATGACCAACTTAGTTCTATTTAAATAGTTAAATATAAACTAATTTAGAAATTGATGCCTACAACGTACTCAAAAAAGTTGGGACAGAGGCGTGTTTATCACTGAGTCACCTGAATCGCCTTTTCTTTTACTTATACTTTTTCATTGTTTGGGAATCGAAGATACTTAATGTTGCAGTTTTGCAAGTGGATTTTTGCGCATTCTTGCTGCGTGCAACACTTGAGCTGCTCAACATTCCGTGGTCACTGTTGTCTCATTCTCCTCTTCATGATGCTCCATACATTTTCAACAAGAGACAGATCTGGACTGCAGGCAGGCCAGTCAAGCCACACGGTTATACCTCGTGCTGAATGAGACCTGGCATTGCTAACTCACCAACTGCTAATTGTGGAACCCTTCAGAACTGTTTTACTTGTATTACTTATCTTAATTTTCCTCTGTCCCAACTTTTTTGTGAGTGTTTTGCAAGCATCAGTTTCTACAGTTATTTATATTTAACAAATAGAATTCAATGTTTAAATTTCAGTGTTCGTTGAAAACACTGCAAGTCTTTTCTTTGTCTTTTTATCTGTTAAATAAAAGTTCAAGTGAAGTGTCCCGACCTTTCTGGAAATGGGGTTTGCATAACGTTGTCCCTCCTTTTTCCTTAGTATTTTTTTCTAAAATTCCTTTATTTGATTTATATCTAATGTATATTCAATAAGAATACATATAGGGTTCACAAGATATCCCTTTATGTTGCAAGAAGTGCAAAACATGTCTACCACAAAGTATGTAATGCTTCCCTTTGTGTATTATTTGTATAAAACCTGCTTTTGATTGTGGATAATTGTTTTACGCTACTTTCTACCGTTTAGAGTTCTAGTTAGGGATGCACCGATTTATCAGCTGCAATGTATTGTAATCCTTGTGGCTTTCCACTGGTCAGCAGATAAGATGACATTCCCCCATGGCGTTCATTGGCTGATGTTTATCTGTTGTGTCACATCAAGTTGTGTTGGTTATTTGTGGGTAGACTTGGATAACTGTCCAGCTGCAGGTTTGGAGAAGATCCAATAGGTGGTACTATAATACCATACCAACCATAACAATCACTGGCTGGACATGGCGTAAGAGAGCAACGGGTGCTGACTCCTCTGGCTGCACAAAGCCAGTTGGTTGGGAGTTATGTAAAAAAAAAAAAAACAACGAAAAGGAGTTCAAACGGAATTGGCTCGATTACGTTAAACAAACTAAAGTAAGATATCGAGATGGAAAATCGTTATTTTAAACATGGCCTTCGGTATCGGCTCACAATCGGTGCATCCCTAGTTCTAGCTATTGAAATAACAGCTATGTCAGTATTAATTCTTTGATTTGAATTGTTTACTTGGATAAAGCTCTACTGGTACGTAACGGTCTGTAGCTCAGAACAAGCATGCTGAGATTTAAGGTGCAACACTATTTGGATGTTCATGTGTACCTGAATGGTATCCCACTGCTATTCTGTTCTAATCTAAAGATCCAGGGGAGTCAGGCAATTCTCGGAGGAATTGATCCGAGAGTCCACATTCAAAATGCAGGAGGCCAGCGGCAGGTATTACTGAAATCTCCCCCTTCCCTCCTCCCTCCCTCCCAAATATTCTTCCATTTTAGGGATGGCAGCATCAGCAACGGAATGGCACCCGTCATCTGCACTCTTTTCATTGTTTGCTCTTTTATTTGGCAGCATGCTTCTTTTTTTGGTTGTGTACTCTGCAGTTGATGAAAGTTCTCATGCCTGAGAGAATATTACCTTTGTTTTGTTTGTTGTCGAGTTGCATCTCTTAGTGAGCCCCTAAAAAAAATGGTATTGTTGAAAATCTGCTCCATTCCTTTGCAAGAATGTACATGAAACAGCCATGTACATACTTTTATTTCTGAATATTGATATAATTACAGATATAACTTCAGAATATGATATAATGACATATGAACTGAAGTGTGCTAGTTCAGGTGTCTTGCCTTTTATTTAGGTTTTGTGCAAATATTAATTCAGTAAAAATGGATAAACTAAAAGAAGACTTTTTTAATCACGAGTTACTCTGATTACTGGTGTAATATGTAATTACTGGTTTCCCTTAATATGGTAATTCTTGGAGCCTAGACTTTTCTTTTGCATGCAGCTTTGAGTGCATTTACTTTTAATCTAGTTTCATAATATTAAATATTTTAGTTTTTAAAGGACAAATGTTTGCTAAAACAGATTTTTAGCAATTTGTCAACTTTTTTTTATTTATTTTTTTATTTATTTATTTTTTTTCTTCTGAAAATCAATAGTTGTTTGGTTTCCTGATATGATTGAAAGAACGGCTCTTTTCCTTTGCTTAAAGTTAATACCATTGTTCATGATGGTCTCGCAAAACAAGCAGTTACCACATACTGTATGCTTTCCACAAGTCCAGTCCTGGATGGCCACTGTACCACTTTTTTTTCTTTTTCTTTTTATACATTTTATTTTATTTTTGCTAGCCTGCCAGATGTGCTATAGTCATACAGGTCTGGATTTGGGTCACAGTTTTGTGGAGGTTGTTTTGAGATTTCCCTTGAACGTGTTTTTAACAGGCTCTTCTTCGGCAGGGAAGCGGGGGGACTTCTCTGCGTGTCCTCAGCAGCTTCTCTGAAGTGGTTGAGCGTGTTATGTTTTCTTGTCTTGCGCTGTAGGAGTATGCGGAGTTCCAGTACAGACGCAGGCACAGACAGCGCAGGCGTGGAGACATGACGAGTCTGCGCAGCAACACTCCGGACTCTGATGAGCCCAACCCTGGCAATTTGGGTAAGTCGCGGAACCACAATAGCTGCGTTATGCTTTACATGCCTAGTTTCATCAACTTGTAGAAAATGACTTGGAAAAGCACGGATCCTTTACTAGGGTATTGTAACTCTATGTAATCTTGCTGTAGATAAGAGCTGAAGACTGTTATTCTTTGACATTTCATGAGATTCTTTATTTCTTGTATATTTTCTCAGATTCAGAACAAGTTGGTTGTAGTCAGAGGCAAGGATTACCTATGGTAAGTTTTGCGACTCTTAATAATTTCTACGCTTTCAAGTTACATTGTGAGTAATTCCTTCCCTTTCTTCTGTCCTGCAGCCCCATAGCTCTTTGGACGAAGACGATCCGAACATCCTGCTGGCCATCCAGCTCTCTCTGCAGGAGTCTGGAATGGCCATGGGGGACAGCGGTGCTGTAGACACCCAGGAGCTGCTGGCTCATGAGGCATCTCTGGGGGCCATCGGCACTTCTCTGCCCTCCAGACTGGACCCGTTGCTCCATGGCGTGGATGTTCCCCGTGCTGCACTGAGCAGTTCGGAGCTTCTGGAGCTCGGAGACAGTCTAAAGAAGCTGGGTAACATGAGTGGCCAGAATGTCCCGCAACGTTTTAACATTGTGGGCAACCCAAGCCACGAGCCCCCGGGAGGCACTTTTCCGCCTTCCTCCGGGTACGCAGACTCTACTGAATTAGACTCTGCTGACAATGCTAATCTTCTGGGCAACATCATGGCCTGGTTCCATGACATGAATCCTCAGAACATCAGTCTGGTTCCTTCAGCCACTTCTTCAGATCCAGAGTTTGGCGCTCAGCCCAGCTCCGAGCCGACAACGGAAAAGCCTTTCCAGCAGTGGACAGCAGAGGGCGAGCAAGAGGAGTGCGAGTACAGCAGCACGCAAGAGAGGGAGCCTGTCAGACCCACTCAGCTGGACCTGGTGAGTGTAGAAGTACCATGCGCAGCCGCTCACGTGCCCCAGATGAGTGAAACTCTTGGCGCCTCTCAGCCGAGCCACCACGGCGACACCCTGAAATGCGACTCGGACCCTGAGCAGCCAAGCAGCAGTTCTTCTGAGTGGGAAGGACAAGTGCACCTCGTATGAAATCAAGCCTCCTCCTGCTTCTCCTCCTCCAGAAAACCACTTTTGATGTGAATTATCTGACGAAGACATCAACCGTGAGATGGGATTCATTCGTACACTGACGTGATTAGGAATCGACTGAAGCCCTATTTTAAGAAAATTGTCTTGAAACTTGTTTGGTGTTTCTTGCTGCAGGCCTGTGTGTCTTTTTTTGTTTGTTTTTTTTTGTGCTTTGAGGACATGATGTGTAATTTTTCTAATGAGAAGCAGACAGTGCTTCTGTTTCACAGTCTTGAAGAAGTGAACCCTTCTGAAAAGGAAAGCAGTTGAACCAGAAACCGCCAACAGAACAAAAAATGTAGTCTGTGGCAGGGAATAATAAGGGTAGCGAGCTTCATTACAGAACCGTCAGATCTCTTTCTCAGAAAAAGGTCTGCTGTATGGAACAGGACTGTTAGTGTGCTGAATGTCCTGTGCAACTTGAGCAGGCTCTTTTTTCTTTTTTTTCTTTTTTTTTTGGAAAGACCTGCGATCTTAGTGATAGGTGTTACTGTAGGTGCCATAAACACTGGTCAGCACATGCAGAGTTCACGCACACTGAGTGGTGGACAGTGTGGTGTGTTGACTGTGCCTGCTGCTCCTTTTCTAAACACAACCCTTCCTTTAAACCCGGTGTGTAGTATTGGAGAACTTGACTCTAGCGGCTTCCTTCGGAGAGCCGGGCTGTTCTGAGACGTTCCGATCGCGGTGAAGGAGAGCAAAATTGTCGTGGTTAACGCTTCATTTCTTCGGTCAAACCTGATCACTGTAATATGCTACTGGCATTTTCAAACGGTAAGCAACGTTGAATTCGTCCTGTGCAGGAACACTGCAAAGGTCACACTACGCAAACTTATTACAGTGCCTTGTCCCTGAACCTTCCCTCTTATTTATTGCCACATCTCTCGAGTGCTCAACGAACGGCGCGTTCTTAACCTTAAACTGCGCCGCTCTAGTTTTCAACGGCAAGGGAAGTACCAGTCTCCAGATTTAGCATTTGTATTAACATTTTTTTTTTTTATATATTCTCGACCACCCTTTAGTTAGCCTCTGGGCTCCATCTCCAGAGCTTTTTATAAAATGGTTCTTAAACACAGGCTTGTGTGGGATCACTGCTGATGATATATATATTTTTTTCTTTTCTGTATCTCTTATCCAGACCAGTTTTAGTGGTGATAAAAAATGAGTCGAGTGTCCGGGATGATGTGTACATTACGTGACGCCATTGTGCTTCATCCATAATGTAAACGCGCCAGAACTAATATATTGTGAAACTGATTTTCTATTTATTTGAAATTGAATGTCTTTCATAAAAAAAAACAAAAAAACAACTGAAATGATGGATAATGTACAAAAAAAAAACGAATGAAAGCCAACATTTTTGTCCATGTGTCAAAAAAAATCCTTTTACAGTGCCACTTTAAAATAATGCGCTTTAAACTAATTAATTGTTACTACTGAGGTGATTTCTTGTTATTAGCTGTTAAACAAACAAAGGTTTTTTTTTTGGTATGGGCATATATTTTTTACAAAAAAAAAAAAAAAAAAACCCTGGCCAGAATCTTAGACTTAAACTGCCATTTTTATTTAATCCTGAATGGCAGAATTCATTGATATGGTTTGTTATGTGAAGTGTTCAATTCACACTTCATTTAAAACAAATCTCTAAATTATAAAGGTATCTATTAATGCAATTTTTTATTGCTGGAGAAAAAAAAATTGCTGTATCGCTGTAATGTCAATCAAAATTCAAGCCCATAGTGGGGAAACAAAAACCCAAACCTGTCCTAGTAGTGATGGTAGAATTTCTAAAATACTGTACACGTGACACCGTCTCATGTAGTTTGTATGCTCATGTAGTACAGAACGCTTTCAAGGTTTTTTTTTTTCTTTCTTTTTCTTTTCCTACCTAAATAGAATCGACGAAGTAAACCTGCAGTATTTCTTCAGTACGCAGTAATGTGTGTTGCCAAAGTGATGGAGCTAACGTAGTGAAGCACTCGGTAGGTTCTTTCCATCTGTACAGATGTGAAGTGACACATCGTTTCTGTGAGAGTATGCTGTGCATTTCATCAAAATACACAAGTTCTATTTTCTTGGAGAAATAAAAAAAAACAAAGGGCGGTTCGCGCGTCAACGCTGGCAATTGGAGGGAAAACAAAGGCAAGCACATTTTGTAACCCATTAAAAAAAAATTTATATTGTTAAGTGACTAATCCTTGAAAATGTTATTTGCACTTTCATAGTCTATACTTGATACATTCCCAGTTTATATGGAAAAAAATATATAAATGGTTGATGTTTGGCCAATCCATTTGACTGAACTGAGGATGAAACTCAATAAAGTTATTAAGCCCCCCCAAAAGCTGGACTTTCCTCTTGAAATCACTGTCGCATGTACATCTGGAGTTCTCAGCCCATATGCTATTAGCGGATTAGTAAGGACTTCCTGAGGTGTCACGGGACCAGGAAACCTCCAAAATTGCAGAGATCATGGTGAGAAATAGAGAAGCTCTAATGTGTGACAGTAAGTAGGGTTATGAACCTCAGCTCAGGCTGCTGCATGATACGATTCTTAATGCTGAATATTGACTACTGAATCTGTAGTATGTGATCTGATATGATCGAGTATAATATGATGTGATCTGGATTTTGTAGCCTCTGATCGATTTCACCATCTGGGTTCAGAATCTGCACTAGACCTACTGTTAATGTGAATTGATCACGATGTAGTGAAGGACTGTTGTGAGTTATATGTCCAAATCACCTTGTTAGCCTATTAAATTATTTACACATCAGCTTAAAAAATCGAAATCCTTATTATGATAACGATTGCCTCTTCATGTTGGTTATCAATAATGGATAATAATCTCATCATTTATGATCCTCGATTAATTTCAATTTCAATCTTGATCGTTACACCACCGGTAACAAACAAACGTGAGTGTAAAAGTAAAAGTTTTTTTATTTCACTTTTGCATGCTCAGCTTGGGGGGCGGCACGGTGGGTAGCACCGTCGCCTCACAACAAGAAGGTTCCGGGTAGGGCGGTCTGGGTCCTTTCTGTGTGGAGTCTGCATGTCCTCCACGTGGGTTTACTCCGGGTTCTCCGGTTTCCTCTCACAGTCCAAAGACATGCACGTTAGGTTGATTGGTGTCTCTAAAGTGGCCCGTGTGTGTGTGTGTGTGTGTGTGTGTGTGTGTCCTACGATAGATTGGCGGCCTGTCTAGGGTTGTTCCTGCCTTGCGCCCTAAGCTGCCGGCTAGGCACCGGCTCCCCCGTGACCCTGAAAAGGATTAATCAGTTAAGAAAATGAATGAATGCTCAGCTTGAAGCCATTACAATGCCAACAGGGAGTTCAGCTGAACACACCCGAATGTTCGTTTACAAAACTAAAGAAATGTTACCCTACCTTAAACCAACGCCACAGCTGAGTGTTGAGCGTGATGCTTTACAGGCGTTGCACTTCCAGAGCTCAGTTGAAACATTGGCTGGAAAATTTACGCTCTGGTGCTAAAGCCTTCCCATTTGTTGTAGATCAGGGATTTAACGTTCAACAATGGAGTTCATTTAAAATGTCAAACGTGTCAGATATTGGTCAGTGTGATTAATTTGTTGTTTTGAAGGCCCCGCTGCGACAACAGAAACGTGGGTCGAGACACGAGTATAATAGTCTTTTAAACTCGGTAGGGATTAAGGAATGAGCTTTAGTAAGGATAAAGATAAAATGACACCACAGAGAACTTTCAATATGGCGTTATCTGAACTCTGGTGCTGAAGGAACACTGCGAGTTTTGTCCCCCGGCGCGTTTGACCCAACCGATCGACTGATTGCCAAGAGTCGACGTGGGAGTGCTGGAGCAGAGGTCCTGCAGCACCAAGGGATGGAAACCATTATTCACATGTTAGAAGAATTCTGATCAGGCTCAGACTCTTAAACACTAGTTATAAATCTGTAACTTGTCCAACTGAGGAGAAATACATTTTGAAACTGATGCCCTTTGAATGTTTTGGTTTGATTTCTGAGAAAGCCTAAGAATACCTTTGTGCGCAGAAATGGTTAAGAGCCTGTGACTGTTAAGGGAGTCGGATTTACGGATTGGTATCGCTTACGGATGTGTGGAGATTTTTCTGTTGTACTCGAACACGCCAGCAGAGTGTAGTAAGCTCCCACAGAATGAGTATGTCTGTTCTGCTACTCCGTCTGGCAGCTGTGTGTTGCTGGCAGATGCTCCTGGCATGCTCCACCCCAGATGTGATTTGGGGGAGAAGAAGAAGAACCAAAAGGTTCCTCTGGTGACTGTTGGAGTATGTCGACATCCGGGACAATATTCCCACAGTCTGTCTGTCTGTCTATCCCGAGTTGCTTAAAGGAGATACTGTGCATAGAGTATAGAGAGAAATAATTGGGTTTTTATTATAGTACAATATATGGTAGAGTGCAAAAGTCTTGGTTATGTGTGAAGAAGTGCTGTAAATCAAAAATAATGAAGCAAAGTAAGTCATGATTTTGGTCTGACAACGCTCTGTGTTAAAAATGCACCAGTAGTCCCAAGTGAAGGAAATGTAAGGAAATTAGCTGGTACGTTTTTCGAAGCATCTTGGACAATCTACCAGAGACAGAGTGACAGAGACTTTGACCGTCACACCGACTTCTGTTTCTGCAGGTAAATCCTGACCCTCTGACCCTACGCATTACGTTTCTTGCCTGAAAAGGAGTCTATTATATAATGTCAGTCAGTCAGTCATTTTCTGTACCGCTTATTCCCAGTTACGGGGTCAGGGGGGAGCCGGTGCCCAGCCGGCAAC
>JANCOA010000049.1:19311975-19324852 GCA_024363135.1 Leptodoras oyakawai
ATATATAAACGTATATGGTTAAAGAATAACTTTAAAATAAATTTCAAATTCAGCAAGTCTAATGCTGAAGAGAATTTCAGTTTGTTCATGGTTGTTGTAGTTGTAGAAAGGATGGTGGGTGGATTTATGTGAATGGCTTTCTTTTCTTGGTATTTAAAAAAAAACTATCCACATTCCAAGGATTCTGTAACTCTGATCTATATACTGATAAGCATCCCATACAGTGTTTTATGATGATACTCCTGCAGTCCTGCAGGTTTTCTGATATATCTGTTCCTGTTTGATTTCCATGCGGTATATTTCCATATGTGAAGTATAATCATGTTCCTCATATAGTTATTCTATTAAATCAGAACTAGACATCAGTATCTTTCCTTACATGTGTGAATCCCTTTGTCCTTGTATCCCTGCAGATTCTGAACAAATATGAATCATGGGTGTCCTTCCTGAGCAGTGTGCGCTACTGGATGGCCTTTAACATTGAGCGAGCCTGCCAGTCCTACTTTGGCTGCGTACAGTGCATCAGCGGCCCTTTGGGAATGTACAGGACCTCCCTACTCCATGAGTTTCTGGAGGATTGGTACAACCAGACGTTCATGGGCAGCCACTGTAGCTTCGGTGATGACCGGCATCTCACAAATCGCGTGCTAAGCCTTGGCTATGCCACGAAATACACAGCACGCTCCAAGTGCCTGACCGAGACTCCTATCACATACCTGCGCTGGCTCAACCAGCAGACACGCTGGAGCAAGTCGTACTTCCGGGAGTGGCTCTACAATGCCATGTGGTTCCACAAGCACCATTTGTGGATGACCTATGAAGCTGTTATAACCGGCTTCTTCCCTTTCTTTCTTATCGCCACGGCTATCCAGCTCTTCTACCATGGTCGCATCTGGAACGTTCTTCTCTTCCTACTGATTGTACAGGCTGTGGCACTCATCAAGTCCTCTTTTGCCAGCTTTTTGCGAGGCAACATTGTCATGGTCTTTATGTCTTTCTACTCAGTGTTATACATGTCCAGTCTTCTACCAGCCAAGATGTTCGCCATAGCCACGATAAACAAGTCTGGCTGGGGTACTTCGGGGAGGAAGACGATAGTCACAAACTTCATTGGCCTCATCCCCATCTCAGTCTGGTTCACAATTCTGTTTATCGGCATTCTGTATACCATTGCCCAAGATACGCGAAAGCCTTTTCCAAATTCTGAGAAGACCATTTTAATGATAGGTGCAATAGTATATGCCAGCTACTGGGTCGTGTTTTTGACTTTGTACATGGTTCTTATAGCAAAGTGTGGCAAAAGGAAGAAGGATCAGCAGTATGACATGGTGCTCGATGTCTGATGTCCGTCACTGTGGTGTCCCTCCCCTCTCAAAGTTTACATTGTGAACAGACTGTTCTGCTATTGGTTCTCCATAGGTGACAAATGATGACTCCATCAAAGAGAGCTACTATTGCTGCTGTGACCTGACACCAAGAACATTTCTTTGAAACACTAATAACCTGAAACGAGGTTCAAATCTTTGGTTTTGGACTGTTAGTTTTATGCTTTCAATTTCTCCAAAAGAAAACACAGACTAAATTACTTTTTTTTTTTTATCCATGAAACTGATGTTTATTTCCTATGCACTTTTATATCTTTTTCTCTTACATCAGACATAATGCTTGACAAAGAACTCAATGAACAAATACCTCATGGTTATGTTTGCATTATGTGATTGACTAGGATGCAGTCAAGGCTCATTCTTTTTAAATAATTTATTGTGTTTTTTTTTTTAAACCTTGTTTTATATATAAATATAAATGTAAACCTTTTTAAATGAAGGCTAAACAGAATGTGTTGGCCATGCTGTATTTTGTATTTGCATATGATATTTCTTTTTCTTTTATATAGACTAGTTTATTTTTGCTTAGCCTTGAAAGATTCTTTATTTTCAGTCATAAATATTTGATAAAATGCATTGTGCATTTAACTGTTATTACAATGAATTGTGCATCCGACCAAAAAATGTGAAGCTGGGTTTCGTGTTTGCATTGATGGCAATAAAAAGCAATTGAGTAACCAGTGATTATAAGGAAGAAGATTAACCTGTGTTATTGAAAAAAAAAGTATTACCTGACAAGAAAACCAGCATATTTATATAAAAAAACACTCTGTGGTTCATTGTTTTTGTACCTGAGTTATTGTATTTTTGTACATATATTATATTTGGCCTGTCAACTGTTATGAAGACTGATCAGCAATCTGTCACATTTCAGACAAAATATTTGCACACAGATATACACACATGGATTTCTAAACATGTCCAAAATCTAATGCCGTGACACTACATTGGGACAGCACCATGACCTTTTCTTCAATGTGATGTGTTTATTATTTATGATTTAAATGAGCCTATTGACAAATATCGATTAATGCTGATGCTGATATGACATATGAACACTAGATGTGATGTCAAGTGAACTGACCTGCAAACTCGATTGCAGGCATGTTTTAAAACAATTTCTAAGCTCAAGAGCAAATGGATCAACTGAGGGCTGGAGTTAAAAATTGACTTTGAAAGTATTTTTCTTGCAATCTAAATATGCCAAATGGTATGTAGGCAGTATTATTATAAAGCACTTTCTGTGTTTGTGCCAAATTGAAAACCTTGTTTCTTACTATGCATACATAATGTTTTTGTTTGTTTCCTTTGTAAACATTGTGTTTTTGGAAATAAAATAAATTTAGATGATGACTTGGTGAATGATTTGTTTTAGTTTTTAGAATTACAGACTTTATGGATGAAGAAAGTATGATCTTTAAAGAAAGTTTTATAATATCTTTGGCCGGCATGAGGGGGATTTCCACTAGTTTTGGTCTGTCTGTTACACACAGTGACCTTGTGATTTCATCGGTGATGAGAAGAAGAACAGAGTTTTATCTCACAGTGCGTCATGAGAATTGCCATGGTGAAATGTGTTTACGATATACAAACAGGGTGGGGTGGGAGAAACAAAAAAAATGGCTCAAGACCTCAGTAAAATCTCATAACTTACAAACCCCTTTTCCAGTAAAGTTGGGACACTTTCTTAAAATGCAATAAAAACTGAAATCTAATTTGTTAATTCACTTGAAGATTTATTTAACAGACAAAAGGACAAAGAAAAGATTTTCAATGTTATAGAAATTTAGAAGTTAATGTCTGTGTCACACTAAAAAAACTTGGGACAGAGGCAATATTTACCACTTGGTCACGTCACCCTTTCTTTTAATTATACTTTTAATCATTTGGGAATAGAAAATACTAATTGGTTCAGTTTTGCAAGTGGAATTTCTGCCCATTCTTGCTGTATACAAGACTCGATCTCCTCAACTTGATCTGCTCAGCTGCTCAGTGATCTGCTGTGGTCACTGTTGTCTTATTCTCCTCTTGATGATATGCCATACATTTTCAGATCTGGGCTGCAGGCAGGCCGCTCAAGCCATGCTGTTGTACCTCATGCAAAATGAGGCCTGGTATAGACGTAGAGTTCCTTGGAAAAGATGTTGTCTTTTGATGGCAGCGTATGTTTCTCCAAAATACCACTATAAGCCTCTACATCAATGGTACCTTCGCATATATATGCAGATCTCCCATGATGGTTTCTCAAGCAATACCACCTAAGGGCTTAATGGTCACACACATTCACTAGCAGTTTCCACCCCTGGACTTAACGTACCGAGATTTCCCCTGACTCCCTGAACTTTTCATGATATTATGAACTATAGTTGGTGAAAGAAAAACTGAGAAAAATTATATTTGGACTGACTGACAATTCTCTCATGAATTTGGCACAAAGTGATGACCACGACCCATCCTTACTTGCAAGTCTTTGGTGGATTTTCTTGATGACCTCACCTGTCACCAGTTAAAGTGCTAATTGTGAAACCTTCCAGTGTTACATGTATAACATTTTCAGTCTTATTTTGCCTTATCTTTTTTTGGGTGTGTTCCAGCCATCAATTTTTATATTTGTTTATATTTAACAAACAGAATCAGGTTCATCACTGAAAACATCGGAAATCTGTTCTTTGTCCTTTTGTCTGTTAAATAAAGGTTCAAGTGAATTACAGATTTCAGTTTTTATTGCGATTTTAGAAAATGTCCCAACTTTTCTGGAAATAGTGTTTGTAAATTAATTAGAATAAATGCTGTTATATGCTTATTTCTGCTCGGTGAGGAAGTATTGATTAATTTTCTAGAACAGCACAGCTCTGACAACAGTTCTGGTCTCATGCGCTACATTAATGCACTGATTCTAATGTTATTGTTATGTTGTCATAGTAACAGCTTACAGAGGGACTTCTATGGCAGATGCTCCACATAAAAAAGATTTAAACTTTTTATAAATCAGGTTTTTTTAAGACATTTGTATAGAAATTTAGAAAGGAACGTAAAACTGTTCCTTTAAGTTTTCTGACATGGGAAAGGTTTCTAGACAGAGAGAAGGATTTGTGCTCCATGGTTTCTTGGGATCATTTCAAGCTGCATTTTTTTTTGGCTCAACTTCAGGAGAGAGAAATAAAGGAGGAAAAAGATAACAGACACTAACCCATAAATGTTCCAGAACATTAAATATAACTATAAGTGAATCAAAAGTGCAGGAATAAAACTGAAAGTAAAAGTAGAGGAATAAAACTCTTTAGATGTGCTATTACAGGGGAAAGAAAGGATTAAGGTTATGCTTTGTGTAAGGGTCAAGCACACCCTTACACACCGCTGATTATATTCTAATAATGGTGTGCCCTGTCATGTTTTATTGCTTCCATATCAGGAGCCATGTGTGAAATGTTTATATTTGCCTATATGTCATCTGTAATAATGTGCATGCATTAACCCATATTTTTAGGAATTATCTTTATGACAGTATCTTACAAGTTCAAACAAAACTACCAAAACGTGTCCACAAGTAGGACATGTAACTGGAAGCTGCTAAGTGTAGCTCTCTAATTCAAAATCCCTTTTCCCAGAACATTTATAATCTTGGCAAGCATACTGTCTGCACTCTGAGGCTTTTGCAAACAGCTCCAGGTAGAACAGGGCTCAGAGTGGAAGTGGTCAGAGAAACAAAGCAAGAATTTTAATTTGCTATTGTATTACTATAGAGATTTTATTTATTCATTTATTTATTTTTTGCATACCCCATTGCAACGTCTTATAGACAAAAAAAATGAAAACCAGCCTTCTGGCTTCCATTGCCTGGAGCAGACAGGTTAAGGGCCTGGCAATCTTTTGACAACTGTTGCACATTAGAAGAAGAGCATATGGGACAAATCTAATGATATATTTACTGTGAATTATTTGAGTTTTCCCCTGTGAGAAGGCATGGCTGCTGGCCATCCAGCCTGAGCACTGTTAACTGCTAAACCTAATTGCACTAGTAGGCTCCAGTCAGTAGAAATGCGTTTGGCACATGCCTTGC
This sequence comes from Leptodoras oyakawai, assembly GCA_024363135.1. Lineage (NCBI taxonomy): Eukaryota > Metazoa > Chordata > Actinopteri > Siluriformes > Doradidae > Leptodoras > Leptodoras oyakawai. Next base: position 19,317,421 of record JANCOA010000049.1, read on the forward strand.
TCTACAGTGTTCCAAGTGCTATTGGCAATCTTGTGGACAGACACAATGATACAGCTAATGCATTGCCATAAGGAGCTCTGAATGATGCAACAGTCTGTTAAGGACACATGTAAGGCTCAGCAATTGGTTTGGTACCAGACAAACACAAATCTATGCTTTTTATCTTATTTCTTAGCCATGCACATCTAGAAAATGTTTTGGGTCAGGCAGGCAGTGTACAGTAGAATTTTTTTTTTTCAGCAAGTGGTCTAAAGAAAGCCTGATGCCATTAAATGCAGAAATTTAAATGCAGAGTCGTTTTAATGGGACAAAACTATGTAATCAAATGTTGGAAAGAGGGAAGGCAACTTTTTTCCCCCCATGACGCTCATACTGATGCCTTTTGGAGCCTTTTGAGAAATGCCTGCAGGCTTACTTCAAGTTTATATTTGGCTACTATTATTAACTTGGTTCTTTTTTGTTATTTCAGTTGCACAGCTCCACTTTCATGTAATGCCTTCTGAATGGGAAGAGAAGCTGGAGTTCTTTTGTATAAAACAGAGTGAGGTAATACAGGCATGGCTGACAGCTACATCGGGAGATAAAGGACCGATCTGAACGCTAAACACTAGGTGCCAAACCACCAGTCTAAAGGGAGAAATTCACCAAATTTGGGTGTATTCTGTTTAGATTCTTGATTTAGTTGAGTCCCATGTTAAATCTAGTGTATAACTCAGTGTCCACTTCAACTACTTAATTTTAGAGGCAGAGCAAAACACCACAGGCAATTTAATGTAGCCAATCTGTCTACCTATGTTTCTAAACCGTGAGAGGAAACCAGATAACCTGAAGGAAACCTATGTGAAACTCCTCACAGACAAGAGAGTTGAGAATTGAACTGGTGACCCTTGAGAGGCATGGACACTGGCCTAAAATACCTTGTCAACACCCTGACATTATGATGTTCTGTCTTAATATTCTGTCATTTTATACTTAAGATTAAAAAAGTAACATTCATTGTCAAATCTCTCACATATACAGTATTGCATAAGGAATAAAACATGACAGGGTAGGAACTAATCAGAAACAAAGTAGCCTGAAATTAAACTACTATGACCCCACCAGCACATCCTGAAGTGATTTGTTCCTTTTTATACCACAGCAATTTGCTAATCAAGAACAACACATTATACATTTTAACTATAGGAATTTATGGTTAAAGTTGTGGAACATTTGACAAATCACTGACACTCAAGACTCCTTCAATAACTGCTAAAGCTCTTCCATCCAGCTGCAAAACATACAAAAGGTTTTGGGTAATACTTTAAGATTAATCATTTTCTGTGCTGATGGAGAACTTTGGTGGCCATGTAACATTAATTAACATGATGTTAAGAGTATACTTTAATCAATAGGAGACATTGAAACATGGTCAGCATGAAACCACACCCTCAGACTCAGACACTGGTTTTATACGATTCACAACTGGCATGGTTAAGGGAGTGAGTACTCCTTTAATCACTACACATGTGCATGTGTTTAATTTTAATTGTTTCATTGTTCAGCCCAGCAGGAAAAGACTCTCACGGAGACGCCCGTCTTACTTTTCTGCTCACAGCAATTATTTCCTTTCATCCTTGGCCCTTCGTTTTGAATCAGGTTTTTTTAACACGATTGATAAAATAGCAGACTTAAACCGGGGTTACTACAATGGAGTACTCAGACACACACTCATTTTAGTATGTAAGAAAAGAACTCAAACTGGCCATTCACTCCAGCTGGCTTCTCATGACAGTCCTGAATCTACAACAGCTGGGAGTTACATTTGAAAAGAGTGAGAAGTCACCGCCTTCCCTAGGGTCACTCAAAACACACACACACCCCTGCTTCATGGTCTCCTGTTAAGCTTTATGATTCAGTTTAACACATTATTCAGCTAAATGATGCATCAAAGCACAGTGAAGTACAGTGTGTGAAATCAAGCGCTGCTCTTCTCACACCCAAAGGTGTTTCCTGAAAGGTGCTGCAGAAAGTCAGGGTGGTCTGTCAGGCTTAGGTGGCCGAACAAATGTGCCTGATGACGAAGGGGGTCCTTTCAGTCTTCATCAAGCAGACATGTGTCCCTGACGCTACCAGACACGGTGACGTCACGGTTAAATTTAGGTTAGATTTTCATAGTTAGGTTGAATTTAGTAATTGGGGTTAAATAGTATAGGGTGTCTGAAGCTGTAACATGAGGAGGGGTTAAAATTAGCCACGTGAAAATCAACAAATCTCAGGACTGCAAGACTTCAAGAGTGTATCCGAAATTCTAATGCTGACAACTTTGACACAGTTATAAATCACTCCTTACAACAAGCCTCTCGTAATGTCACCTCAGAGTATGTGTGACAGCCATACTGGGTAATTTATGTCATTTTCATTTTCATCATACCACTCAGTGAGTCCCAATGCCTCATGGATAGAGTTTCTGTCATTAATTAAGAGATGACTCTCATCAGGATACAAATGTTTCATGATTGGATAAAGATTAATCAGAATAAATGTATCTGGACAAGCGAAGACAAACCATGCCAGCAAAATGACAATAGAACCACTGGTTTGTCCTGTAACATGACACCCATCTGCTGAGTGGCTCTTACAAAAAATCAGCATTTTCTTTGTGAAGACAGAAATCAGTCCTACTGTTGAAATTTATTCTTTAACACTTTAACCCTTGAATCCTGTGTCATTATACAGATGTAAGCATGTTACATATCTGTTATGCCTGATGCTGCAATAAGTTGTCTTAACAGGTAATGAGCAGTAATACAACAGTATTGTGTTACATTATCTGTGATTAACATGATTGCTGTTATAAAGCTTGAGGTCATAAAAGATTACATATTTATTCATTCATTCATTCATTTTCTTGACCGCTTATTCCTTTTTCAGTGTCATGGGAGAGCCAGTGCCTAGCCAGCAGCATAGGGCGCAAGGCAGGAACAACCCTAGACAGGGCGCCAATCCATCGTAGGGCACACACACACACTAGGGCCACTTTAGAGACACCAATCAACCTAACGTGCATGTCTTTGGATTGTGAGAGGAAACCGGAGTAACGGGGTAAACCCACGCAGACACGGGGAGGACATGCAGACTCCACACAGAAAGGACCCAGACCATCCCATCCAGGGATCGAACCCGGGACCTTCTTGCTGTGAGGCGAAGGTGCTACCCACTGAGCCACTGTGTTGCCCATTACATATTTAAATGCACATTTTTGATAAGTGCACACTAGTACTACTTAGTGCATGGCTTAAGACAGATGTGAATACACATTCTATATGACCATCATAACGCTGGTGATATAACATTTTTTAACACTTCATGATAAAAAATATATTGCAATTAGATATACAGACTCATTCCAAAAAAGATTTATATCATGGAAAAGTAAATTCATTTCCATAATTCCATTCAAAAAGTTTAACTTTCATAGATGATAGATTCAGGGCCCACAATTTAAATAATTTCAAGTATTTATTTGTTTATTTATTTTACATAATTTAGGCTTCCGAAAACAGGAATTTAAAAAATTTGAATACTATGCAGAAATCAGCCCAAATTTTGCAGGGCATGAATGTTTTAAACTGAGTGAGACACTAATCATCTACTAAACTCAAAACATGGGTAAGCCACAAAAGTTCATAACAAAGGCTGTTCACAAAGTGCTGTGTCCAAGCATATCAATGGAAAGTGTAGTGGAAGGACAAAATGTTGCAGGAGAAAATGCACCAGCAAAAGAGATGTCCGTGGGCTTCAGCGGATTATCAAAAAGAGAAGATTCAAGAATCTGGCAGAGATCCAGAAAGAGTGGAACGAGGCAGGAGTCACTGCTTCAAAAACCACCACATTCAGACGCACCTGGGAGATGGGCTACAACTGTCGGGTTCCTCAGGCCAAGCCACTTCTGAACCTGAGCCAACATAGGAAGCGTCTCAACTGGGCCAAGGAGAAGAAGGGCTGGACCGTTGGCGAGTGGTCCAAGGTGTGCCTTTCATTCGTGAATCAAGGTCCAAGGGTTTGAAGGAAGATGGGTGAGGGACAGAACCCAAACTGCTTGAGGTGAAGTGTGAAATATCCACAGTCAGGGTGCAATGTCTGGTGCAGGTGCTGGTAAACTCTGCTTTCTTAAATCCAAGGTTACCTCAACAGTTTACTGAATGTCTGGGCAGGAAGCAAAAAACATGACCAAACTCTTTCAAGTCACATACACGGCAAATGTAATGAATGTAATAAAATATGAATATAATAAAAAATAATCCTAACAAAAATGCAACCATGTGTCTTTATACTGTACTGTAAATGTTTCCAAAAAAATTTTTTAATTAAATTTATTTTTTTTTTAATTCTTTAGATAATGGAGACATGATTTTTTTTGCTGGTACCAGCCTAACCGTATCAGGTATCATATCCGATACTCAATACTCCCAAGTACAGCACCTTAGAAATACAGTCCTGTTTTCATTGTATAGTTATCTGTTTAGTTTCTACATAGTCCTCTTAGACATTCTTCATATTCTATGAGATTAGTGACCATGCCGCCGATCTGCAGCTTTCTTCATGCGGGAGATTGCTTCTTCGAGCTGCTGATGGACCTGGGACCATACTTGTTTGCTCCTTCAGAACTATGCTGGGGTCTCTGTCATCGTGGCATTCCATGGATAAAGCCGGGGCTGGTAGAGGTGTAGAGGTGTGTTGCAAGAATCCTGGGCATATTCTGCCCAGGGAAGATACCGGGCCCACTCCTGAGGCTGAAACTGACAGTAAATCCTTAAAAACCTAGTCAATTCTTGATTAACCCATTCTGCCTGGCCATTACATTGAGAATGAAAGCCAGAGGGTAAGCTGACGGTTATGCCCAGTTTCTCCATGAACGCTGTCCAAACTCGTGATATGATTTGGGGGCCGCAGTCACTCACGATGTCCTCGGGAAGTCCATAGACCAGAAAAATGTGTTGAAAAACACCTCCGCCTCCGCAGTCTCCATAGCTGTAGTTAGGCCTGGTATCGGACACCTTTTGAGAAACGGTCAACAATGGTTAGTATAGAAGTGAACCCTTGAGAGTGAGGCAGGTCAGTAACAAAGTCTATGACTAGATGGTCTCTCTCCGGAATGGGAAAAGGGAGCAGCTTGCCCTCAGGCAATGTTCGAGGTACCTTAGCTTGTGCACACTCTGGACATAACACAACAAAATCTTGTATTTTCCGTGACATGGTGGGCCACCAGGACTTCACTTGAATAAGTTCCAAGGTCCTTCTGGTTCTGGGATGGCTTGCTCCAGGTGTAGCATGAGCCCAAGAAATGAGAGAATTTCTGAGAGAAGATGGAACAAATAGTTTACCTGGAGGGCAGCTAATGCCACCAAGTGTGGGCTGGAGTTCCCAAATTTTCTGACTTAACTCCCAGGTAATGGCATGTATGAACTTCTCCTCTGGGAATATGGGCTCAGGGTCTGAGGTGGTCGAGTCAGGCTCGTACAATCAAGATAAGGCATCTACCATTCAATTTTTGGAAACTCCAGGTTTTTGTGATCTGTAAAGATGCACATGTTTGGCCCCCTCCAACTATTGCCTCCATTCATTGAGAGCCAATTTGATGGCTAGTAGCTCTCAGTCCCCTACGTCGTAATTCTGTTTGGCCAGGAAGAGCTTCTTTGAGAAGAAGGCCACCGGGTGGAGTATGGCTGGTGTGCTGTGCCGCTGTTACAGGACTGCTCCTACACCTTGGGATGAGGCGTCCACTTCTACAAAAAAGGTTGACTCGAATTGGGTTGTTTCAGAACTGGGTCAGGGGTGAAGGCTTCCTCCAGGCGCTGAAATGCCTGGGCAGTGTCTTCATTCCAGTGCAGGACCTTCGTGGCTCCACTCAGCAAATCTGTGATGGGTCTGGCAATGGCACTAAAACCTCTGATAAAGTGTCTATAAAAATTAGCAAAGCCTAGGAAGCGCTGGAGCTCTGTCACCATTGTTGGAGAACTCCACTGAGTAATGGCCCTCACCTTATCACATAGAGACACACTCTGGACCGATGTTGTAGCCCAGGAACTCCACAAAAGGTTGGTGGAACTGGTTGGTGGGCATTTCTCCTTCTTGACAAACAGGCCTTTCTGGAGGATCTGACAAATAACTTCTCGGACCTGGCAAACATGGGAGGAGAGATCAGGTGAATATATTAAGATGTTGTTTATGTAAATGATAACAGATTTTCCAAGCAGATCATCTGTGAGGCTAATCCATATGACTTGGTCTGAAAACTGTTCAAAACAAAATTCGGACCACTGAAGAATGTCTCTTCATGAGATGAGTGGGTCGTGAAGAGCGAGCCAATCCATGCTTAAGATAACCGGATGCTTGGGGGAATCTATGAGGAGTAAGGATAACTCCTATTCATGAAGAAGTCTGATTTTGAGCCTCAAAGGGACCATCTGAAAGACGATCTTTCCTGTGCCTATAGGCGCCGTCCACAGCCCGAACCTGAAGAGAGGGTGTCGTCCTGCTCCTGAACCACTGAAAGAGAGCAGGAAACAGTTTGGCAGAGGATCTGAACATTTAAAACAAACTCACAGAGTGCACTGAAGTGTCATCCTTAGCAACACCTCGAGTGTGAGCAGTGTGAACAGGCTTAACAGGACACGTGGCTACAGCATGATCTCATTCCTCGCAGTAGAAGCAGAGTCGCAGCTTGACTCATCGGTTCCTCTCATCTACAGAGAGATGCAGGTGTCCCAGGAGCATGGGTTCGACCTCCATAGCCAGGATCTCTCCTGGCACACTCGTGGACTGAGCCCTAAGTACATTGTCTAAGGCAATGGCTGTGGCTATCAATGTGGGGGTGGGGTAATCTGTCCACAGGACAACTATTAGTCCTTCACTGCACAAATGTGGTCTTTATGAAAGAGTGGCAAGAAGAAAGCCATTGTTAAAAGAAAACCATAAAAAGTCCCTTTTGCAGTTTGCTAGAAGCCTTGTTGGGGACACAGCAAACATGTGGAACAAGTTGCTTTGTCAGATGAGACCAAAATTGAACTTTTGGGCCAAAATGCAAAACGCAATGTGTGGCGGAGAATTAACACTGCACATCACTCTGAACACACCATACCCACTGTCAAATATGATGGTGGCAGCATCATGCTCTGGGGCTGCTTCTTTTCAGCATGGACAGGGAAGTTGGTCAGAGTTGATGGGAAGATGGATGGAGCCAAATACAGGGCAATCTTGGAAGAAAACCCGTTGGAGTCTGCAAAAGACTTGAGACTGGGTGGGAGGTTCACCTTCCAGCAGGACAACGACCCTAAACATAAAGCCAGAGCTACAATGGAATGGTTTAAAATAAAACATATTCATGTGTTAGAATGGCCCAGTCAAAGTCCAGACCTAAACCCAATCGAGAATTTGTGGCAAGATCTGA
>JANCOA010000049.1:19369724-19382218 GCA_024363135.1 Leptodoras oyakawai
TTGTTTCTTTTAGTTTATGAAACCAAAGTAACTGTATTTGTCTGTCATTTTTGTTTTATTTTATGAAGAGTAGGATACACAATTGTAACAATATCATAGAACATTAAAATTCATTTTATTTTTCTTTTATGTCTATTATAATGCCCAAACCAAAAGCTGAATAGTTTGGAAATACAATACAAGCACTGCAATTAGTCGATCAGTGAGCGACCCAGAGTGCTTTATAGTGCTACGTAATGCACTGCTCTCCCATCGGTATTAGGTCTACTCTCAGGAGTACACCCTCCTAGAGAAGAATGCTAAGCTTTTAGTAGTTTGTTTAGTAGTTGCACAAGGTTGATGTTCCAAAGGTTGATGTAGTTAACCATTTCATTGTGTAATATTTGATCCTTTTGTACTGCATTTTTAATAGGCTCACGCTTATGACGCTGCGTTTTGCTTAGAGCCGTGTTCCAAATCCCTTGAATGCAAGATAGACCAAACAAGGAAGTTGGCTAGAAATCTGACCAACAAGAATCCTGACCTCGTGTTGGCAGGCTAAAAGTTTTCTCAGGAGTTGGCTTCTAATGAAGTGCTTTTGCTGTGTCGTGACCCATGAAGTTTGAGAGAATTCGGAATTAATTTCTTTGCTTCTTGCCAACACAAATGAATAAGCCTGACTCCAGAAGAGCATGATTAAATGCATGCATTAAAAACTCTCAACGCTGTTCAATGCCTTTACTCAACATTGGTCCGGAAGAGTAAACACAGCTCAGGCAGTGTAAGATAGTTCTCTTGCATCACCCCCAAAACGCTGGAACAGCCTTACAGACCGTAACAGGGAACGGTAGTTTAGTTATTTTTTAAATCCAGATTGAAGGCTTTACTAGGCTTATTATCTTAGTCTTGGGATTAGGTGTCATTATGTCATTCTGTTATTTCATGGGGCATTTATTTATTCATTTTGCTCACAGGATTTGAGTCCACTTGCCTCCTTCAAGTGAAAAGTCACAGCAAATTGATACAAAGCACTTTCTCATGGCAGTGGTGTCTTCCAGGATGAGTTCACTGACTGGTTTAATTAGGATGAAAATGGTGTTAATCATACGCTATGGCCTTCACACTCAGCAGATCCAAAGATGATTTTGGAAGAATGGTTTTCATTGCTTCAGTAGAGTACAGTGTGTAGAATTGATGCTAAGGTGCACTTGAGCTGATCTGGTAGCTTATCATGATTTCAACAACATATTTGTTGGGTAACGTCAAATAAACGTTATCGCATAGTCCAAATCGGCTTTCGCTCTCAGAGAGCCTATGTATGTAGTCACTGCTTGCTTCCGTTTTGCTTCATTTAGCCTGTATGTGGTTTAACCCTTCTGTCCACTGTACTCAATTCGTTCAGGAAATCCAACTCATCTGACAGCTTCCCTCCTTTGAGGTTGAACTAGTGAAAGCAGGGGCTAAGCTGCTTATCTGTGCATACTTTATGCTCTCCGTGTGGCCCTTTTGTCATGAGCTAAACCCCGTTCATGGCCTTCCTCTTCCGAAATGCTCATGTTTTTAAATTTAGTGGAGGAGATTCTAGTTTCTTAGAGGCGTAGCAGATGGAAGTAGTTAGGCAGATAGCTTATTACTGGTTACTGTTAGGCTTTCTACATGTATGATGAACATTGTAGACAGAGAGGGGCAGTGAGGAGACATATTATGGGATGGATTTGGGTGAGGGGTAATTTAGTGTTGTAGTGCTGTCCATGCAGAATTTATAAAATCAAGCCTTTGAACATCAGACTTGGGATTACTTTTTGTAGCTTCAGCAAATTTACATACATGAAGGAGATTCTCAAATGCATTGCGGTGTTAATCATGAAGTACAGCTGGACCCAAAGTTTGCATCTTTCTTAGTTTTGAATGAAAAAACTATAAATTTATTAGAACTACTGAAGGTTGATTTTAAAAAAAAAAAAAAAAAAAAAAAATGGTTAAAGGCAGTTTATCATTATAATAACCAAAAGTGAAAAAGTAATAACCTTTGGTGTATTTGCAATGGTGTGTAGATATCATAGATGTTCTTTTGAGTATTTTTTTGCTGTAAAGTATTTTCTGTTTTTATTCTGTCCTAAGAAAAAAAAAAACTGTCCTTATTGATCCCTTAATTGCAAGTTATAATTAACCTCAGCCAAGTCTCAAAAGCTAACTAGTAGATGTCTTCATTTCTAACGCAAGACATTTTTGTTCAGGTTTTCTTATGGCAAACGTAAACATAGAGAGCATAGAGCCTTTTCGGTGAGCTTTACATAACGAGGCCCTTGGCAAACACGTCTCTGCGTATTTCTTTTCAGGGCTGATCTGTGATGAAGCCTTTCTCCTTGTTTCAGGTTGCATGTATAAGGGTCAGGACTGCAGGCTGGTCATTCATTATGAACTGGGCTTCTCTGTGCTACCCCAAGGAGAGCCTCCTCATGGTCATCCTCTATTCAGCTACCCTTTTGAGAAACTCCGAATGTCCTCGGATGACGGTGTGCGGATGCTCTATTTGGATTTCGGTGGCAAAGAGGGTGAAATTGTGAGTAAAAAAATAAAAAAAAACTTGTTTATAGATTTTACTGGTCCCCTTTGTAGAACATATTTGCCGTCATGTTTATCATGCTTATCATATGGTTGGTTCATCAGTAACTTCTATTTTAAGGTGCTTGTTCTTTGTTCTATTCACAGCAACTGGACCTGCACTCGTGTCCCAAGCCCATTGTCTTCATTCTTCACTCCTTCCTTTCAGCAAAGATCGCCAGACTGGGCTTACTGGCCTGAGATGAACTTCTGAACTGTTTAATGAAACTCCAACAAGGATGCAGATGTCCCCAAAAAAGGGACAGGAGTTTCTAAATGTATGACCAGGACAAAACAGAACTGAAATGTCTGAAAGACTTAAAGAATGAGCAGTGGTACATATCCATCAGTTACTTTTTTTTTTTAAATCAATCATCTGATTTGTATATTTTAGAGTGAAATACAATCAATTCCACACGGTGATTACGCTAAGACAAATGATCAAACTCAGAATGAACACTAACTTGTGATCAGCCGTACACACAGTACTACGTATTGCTTTAGAGTTCATCCGATTGAGCAGTATTAAGCACTTAACAGGGCTGAGAATGAGAGTCCTCTATATGGGAACTAAGTCAATCTGTCTTATGATTTTGGCAGCTAATTATGTATGACTAGAGAATGATTTGTTTTGAACCCTATAAATTCATATATATAAAGTTTCACAGTGTAAAAATGCTTGCTGCTGTTATTTGGAAGGTTTGGGCTTTTAGTGAAAGGACATTCTGAGCATTCGTCATCAGCAGTAAAGTCCAAAGTCCATCAGGTCCATGAGAGTGGTCAGAAGCAAGTAGGACTGTGCTGAAAAAGGTGATTTTATTTATTAAGCATCCTGGATATACAGAAAGGTCAGTGTGACCAAGACCTCAAAAAGCTAAAATGGGGCGATCCTGTGAATTCCCTGAAATGTTCCTGTCTACAACAGGCAGGCTAAATATTACTGAATATTTCTCTGTTGCCTGAAAGCCTTTTCTAGTCACACTATGCTCACACAAAGGCCAATAAGGGTTATTGGCACGCAAATTACAACGCAATTTAAGCATGTTCCAAGATAAACAGTGAGGTTGCAGCAGGATGACAGTGCTAGTGATGGGAACAAGACCAAAACCTTAAAGGGTCTAGTCCAACTCAAGACCAAAACTTTAAAGAATCGGACTTGACTGTCCAAAAATTCCAAAGAAGGAGACAGTCAAGACTGAGAACAAAAAAAAAATAAAAATCTCTTTTTAATTAATGTGTACACCGATCAGCCATAACATTAAAAACCAGACACGTGACGTGGATAACGCTGATTCACACTACAGTGACACCTGTTAAGAATTGTGATGGCTGGGTCAGAACATGTGCATGCAGTGGGGTGTACCTCCAAAACTGGTTCAAGGAAGGACAACTGGTGAACCAGTAATGTCATGAGTGCCCAAGGCTCGCTGAGACTGAAGACTAGGCCGTCTGGTCCAATCCCACAGCAGAGCTACTGTAGCACAAACTGCTGAAAAAGTTAATGGTGCTTATGATGGAAGTATCAGAATACACAGTGCATCACAGCTTGCTGCATATTGGGCTGTGTAGCTGCAAACCAGTCAATTCCCATGCGGACCCCTGTACACTAGCAAAAGCACCTACACTGAACACATGAGCATCAGAACTGGACCATAGAGCAATGGGGAAAAAGTTGGTTTGGTCTGGTCTCATAAATCCTGCTTTCTTTTACATCATGTGGGCAGTCGGTGTGTGTGCAAGCTTTCCTAGGGAAAAGACGGCACCAGGATGGCAAAAAGGCAAGGCAGCAGAAGCAGCGTGATGCTCTGGGTAATGTTCTGCTGAGAAACCTCAGGTTCTGGCTTTCAGCTGGATGCTTCTTTAACACAGAACACCTACCTAAATATTGTTGCAGGCCAAGTACTCCCCTTCATGGCAATGGTATTCCCTAATGACAGTGGCCTCTTTCAGCAGGGTTCAGGGTCTTAACTTGCCCTACAAATTCCCCAGATATCAGTCTAATTGAGCATCAGTGGGATGAGCTAGACAAACAAATCGGATCCATTGAGGCCCAGAGTTTACAGGACTTATAGGATGTGCCAGTACCACAACACAGCTTTAGAGGTCTTTTAGAGTAAATGTCATGATGGGACAGAGCCATTGTGGTAGCACAAGGGGGACCTGCACAATATTAGGCAGTTGGCTTTAATGTTAGAGTTGGTTGGTGTATAAATATTCTGAAAGTATAAAAAAAATTGAAGCGTTAGTGTTGTCACTGTGGTGGAGAAAAAAATGTTCTCAATGTCACTAAAGTTCAAACCATACTGCTGTAGTCCAAGGCTGATTCAACATTTAGCACAAGTGCTATCAATTCTGAGACAAGACCAAATAACTGATGAGGTGGCCTACACCAAGACTGGATGAGTACTACAGCACTCAGTCACTACCAGAAGATAAAACGGGCTTTTTCCTGATTGTAAGAGCGCCACTTGCACCACTTCCCCATAGCCTCTTTTACATTGCTTAAGGCAGTAGCAGATTACTTCATTTTCACCTGTATCTATATAAAACTGAACAGTGCCTGCCTACACTCACAAACCAAATGCATCAGGATCTGAGAAATGCACAGGTCCAAAGAAAACTGGGTTTCAAATACTTCAGACTTAAGAGCTAGTTGTAATTTCTGCAAACCCTGGCACAACATTCTGTAATCTAATTTAGATACATAAACAAGAGGCAGACTGAACAATGACACTTTTTCCCCCCCAAACTAATCCTAAAGAAAGCCAGTGGGAATATAAAGCAACACTTGAAACTGACCCGCAGTTTCTGCTGCCACAGCCAGTGAGCTCATCTTACAATCTGTTTTTGAGAGCTTTTGAGGTTGCCAGCATGTTGCACAACTCCCCATTTATCACCGGCCCTATGGGCATCCAGTGAGAGAACAATAATCCTCAGTGTGAGGCTGGAATTCAGGCCATAGTACTGCCAAAAGTGAGAGCCCTTTCAGCCCACACTGGACAAGCGATGCCAAGGGGGCAGCTGATGAAAGGGCATTGCTTCAAGAGGATGCACATTACCTTTGATGTGAAATTGGAAATGCCAAAGGGGTCTGGGTTTGACAAGTCGAGACTGCAGTATACAGCACAAAGGGTAAACCCGTCCTGAATATATACGCAATGTTTTAAAAGGCATAAGCCGATGAAAGAAAAATAAATTAATAAATAAATAAATCAACTGGATATTTGCGGTTTAGACTAAGCTATAAGGCAAAGCTCTGTGAAAACCCCAACAACCAGCAATATGCACTGAAATCTGAACTGCGTTTTAAGGCACCCTGGATGAATTAAAAAAAAAAAAAAAAAAAAAAAAAAGTCTTAATTCATATTATTACCAAGTAAACATCCTCTTTCAAAAGGGAAGTGGAACAGTCATGCTTCAGTGGTTCATTCAAGCATTTACTTGAATACGATTATATACACACGCATACAGAATTTCCCTACAATGTCTTATGCACTGAGAAATGAACACTAACCCAGAGATGAGATCATTCAAGCTAAGCCACCAGGGGGATCAAGTGGAAGTGCCGCTGAAGTGTTGTTACTTTTCATTACACTGCTCCTGGGTTGCCAATTTCAAGGCTGGCTGGTGCTTTGAATGAACGTTTTGCTACTAGAAATGAGGCTGGGGTAAGAAGGCCCAACCTTTTTCCATTTGATTTTTCTACAATTCAAAGGAAACCATTCTTATTAAAAAGTCTGGTTATGATATTTGGACACTGATCACAGAATGTACAAAACCACTCAGCTCTGGGGTGACTGATATATAGTGTTTTATAGTTCCTTCACCATTTGTGGTTGGCAGAAAACTCAAGCCATTTCCATAATATAAATATTGTATCGCCATTAATACATTTCTCAGCTGCCATCATCCAGTCCACAGTACTTTCTAGGTCAAGTGCTCACCATGAAAAATGTTTAGCAACTTTTTTTTTTTTTTTTTTAATAGAAAGAATAGAGATCAGTGTATGGATGAATATAACTACCTCAGGTAGTGAGTGTACAAACCAGGTGCTATACTGCAACTACCTTTTAAAATCTTTTAATAAAATTAGGAAAAGTGCTGTTAGTACATTACTCATTGTAAGCAGTAAGCAATGAAGCAGGGCTGTAAAATAAAACACTTTAATACAGACTGACATCGTACAGACATAACATAATGCAAAACGAGTAAACATGTGGTGTGTACACACCTTTGATGTACACATCATTTTTTGGCTTTCTCCACAACCCAGTCGATCACCTGCAGAGGTCAGAGAAAACTGAATGAGATGATGATCAGGTGTTGATAACCACATTTGAACTGGATTCATCTCGGACGAGAGGGGGAAAAAAAAAGTGCCGTTTTCAGGAAAGCTAGTGAGCTCTGAAACCCCCGTCATGTAACTAAATAAAAATGTGCGAATAAGTGTGAAGCTGTTAGACACTTCACCTGCTTGGCGTTTCGACCAGCTGCTTTTCTCATTTCCTCATGGAGACCCCGTGATGTTTTCAGGTCCTGTCCCAAATAAGTAGTTAGTAGTTAATAAGAAGTCAAGCTTAATAAAAGGGAATAAAAGGATGTGTTGGTTGTGCGACTGTCTTGGCATATAGAAAACACATTTTCCTCATTATGATGAGGTGTTGTAAAGGCTTTGCTTTGAATTTACATTTGCTCGAACCAATTCATCAGACAGAAATATCACACTGCCACTTACTTTGATCGCCATTTAGACCTACTGTTCATAAACAACTTTTGAGTGTACATGACTGGCAAGACTAACTTAGAACTTGATACAAAGCCATACTAAGCACTGAGGTGTCGGAGATGTGCTTTCCCTTGTGTAGGTAGTGTCAAACAACACATTTGTAATTTCCCATAATTCTGAAAAAGGAATGGAAACTCTGTGCATCACACAACCCCTTAAATGAATATAGAAGTCACTGACTCATAAGGCTGATTTATATTTTACCAATAATCACATGCCACGTGGCTGACTAATCCAGCCTACAGCCTCTGTTGTTGCTACTCAGCTTTTTCCATCATATACCTTTAGATAGAGCTTTGATACATCAAACAGTCTTTGACTGCAGGCCTTAAAGCACTTGTGATCGCTGTTGATGCCATAGTGCTTCAGTGTCTTCGCAACAACTTCTTTTAGCATCTGGAGGAGGGGAGAGAGAAAAAAAGAATTTCAAACAATCAAGAGACAAGCAAACACTTCATGCAACAAAGCCTGCATTCCTGCTGTACAGGAAGCGCTTCACACACCCACTTGTCACTGATAAGAGCAGTGTGTGTACAGCAGAAAAGGCTGATCATGGCTTTCCATATAACCAACACTGATATGGTAATTCAACGCAATGGAAACTAAAATTTAGGGAAATTTTTTGTCCTTGTACATCAGAATATTCAGTGCGAATAAATCCAAATATTATAATTAAACAGTGCGTGTGTGCTTTTTCTTACCCGATTGTGCTTCTGTGAGCGTGACTCAGTTTGGCCATGGCTAGATTTCTGGCTGGCTGGCGGCTCATTAGTACTTTTAGCTGCGGCAGTGGAGCTTCTGGTTGAGCTGGAGCAGGAGAGAGAACGGCCTGACTGCTGCTGTAGAGCCCTCACAGCTGGGTGTGCACCACTACCTCCACTGCACTGAGAGCCCAGAGACTCGCTGCTCTCTGACTTGGCCAACCTGTGTTAAAAAATTCATCACACACACAAACACACGTTAGAGAAACCAATACAAAAAATCTTGGTTGGTCAAAAAAAACAGCATTTTTTTTTTTTTGCCTTCAAAAACACACCAAAATGTTGGCAGCATACACAACTCACTATATCAATGCAAAATGTAATCTGGATCAATGCAAAATGTAATCTGGATACAAGCATATAAAAGTCCAACATAAGAGCATCAATAAAAATGAGCACACCAACACAACCTGAAAAACAAACAGACTGTGAAGAGCTGCGTATACGGCATTTACGTAGAAAGTACCTTTCTGAGGAGGCTGAAAAAACCAGCGTTTGATATTCAACACAGCTACACTTCGTAAAGTTTAATGTTCTGTTCCTCATCCGCTGCATAATCTGTACTCAATTTTAACATGAATGCTAAAAATAGGTGAAGAGAGTAGTGTGAAATAGGGTGGATAAAATGCTTCTGCACCCCGTCAAGAAGGTCAACGGAGAAGCTAGTGCTCACAAAACATCTCAAGGGTGATGGAGACAAACACTCCAATGTGCTCAAAGAAAACCGGGAACACTTTCAGCAGGAAACAAATGAGGAGAATTTATCATCCATTATGGAACATCCCCTAACAGATTCATTCCACTGCTTTCATCATTTTCAGCAGTCTAAAAATAAAAATCTTAAGAGCACGGTTTGTAAGAATTGCCCCCACAAAATACTTAATAGCTCAATGAGCGAATAAAGACATCATCACGGTCGTTAGTTCATCGTTTAAGAGCGATCCATGCTGAAATCTCTGACCTTTTTTGCTGATGTGTATGCGCCTCTGGTTCGCGGGAGCGCCGTTTGAGACGAGGCGGTTCGCCGTGCACAGCTTCTCCTTCTGGTACGCTGCCAGGTTCAGAGGGCGAGGGAGTAGGTGCGGGCATAGGGCTCAGAGCCAGTGGCACCGGGCACGGCTCCTTACAGCATGTAGTCTGGGTCTCGAAGCGGATTAGCCGTGACTGCAGGCGTGCAAATCCGCAGTCTCTCTCCAGAGCCTTCCTCTCGTCCAAGCAAAACCTGTGCAAACGCACACAGCTGGAGGATTAAGCAAAAGCACGGTTGAATGAAATGAATGAATGGCTGATGATGCCATAATCGTGGGTTTACCCTTACTCTATGCCATGGTAGTGGGCGCTGGCTGCTTGCCTGAACGGCAGCCTGGTCACTTTTCTGGGAGTGAGATCAGGCGACAGCTGGAACGCATTGTCCCTAAAACACATTGTAAGCAAACATCAACCAAAGTATTAAAAAAAAAAAAAAAAAAAAAAAAAAAAAAAAGGCTGTTGACGCAGCTATCGAAACTCTTGTACAAGAGTCACTTAGAGCAAACATTAGTAATGACAAGGAATTGACTGCAACTGCACGTCTCGACAGCCTGTTAAGGAAACGACGACACAGCGGAGTAGCATAGGGACCATAAAAAATGTGAGGAGAGCGCTAGGAATTCAGGCAGCCAGATGGAGGCATTAAGTGGGTGTTTTAAAAAGGTGCCTGCTGAATCCTTTTTGACTTCTAGCACAAAAACAGATTAGTCTAGCTGTGGTACATTTTGTGCTCTCATACCATCTGCCTGAGATGCACCGATCCAGAACACTAGTTGGAAAGGAATTTATATAATGCGTTCATCTTGGGTCTTAACCTTTACAATGCCAGCCTATTACAGTTTATTATTAGGAACACCTGTACACCTAATCATGCATGCAATTACCGAATCGGACAATCGTGTCGCAGCAATGCGATGAACAAATTCATGCAGATGCGGGCTGGCTTCAGGTAGCATTCACAGCAACCATCAGAATAAGAAAGAAAATGCAATCTCTGTGATTTTCACTGTGGCATGATTGCTGGTGCCAGATGGGTTAGTTTGAGTATTGCTGCTTATTTCCTGTGACTTTCACTCACACACACACACACACACACACGTTTCTAGAATTTACTCAGAATTGTGCAATAAAGGGAAAAAAAAAGAAAAAAGACTCGTCTGAGATGAAAGGCTCCAGTAACTCAGATAACCACTCTGTATAACTGAGGTGAGCAGAAAAGCATCTCCGAATGCACATCATGTTGAAGGTTGAGGAGGATAAGCTACAACAGCAGAAGACCATGCCAGGCTCCACGTCTGTCAGCCAAGAATAGAAAGCT
The DNA here is from genome assembly GCA_024363135.1 of Leptodoras oyakawai. Lineage (NCBI taxonomy): Eukaryota > Metazoa > Chordata > Actinopteri > Siluriformes > Doradidae > Leptodoras > Leptodoras oyakawai. The sequence goes on from JANCOA010000049.1 coordinate 19,380,202, forward strand.
GAGGCGGCAGTGGGCACAGGCTCACAGTAACTGGACAGTTGAAGACTGGAACATGGCCTGATCTGATGAATCTCTATTGCTGCTGAGGCACACAGATGGTAGGGTCAGAATTTGGCACCAACAGCACAAAGCCATGGAACAAACTTGGCTTGTGATAGTCAGATTGAATGGTGCGTTTTCTTGGCACACTTTGAGCCCGTTAATACCAATAAATCACTTGAGTGTCACAGATTATTTGGAGTATTGTGACAGAGCAAGTGCCTCTCTGAATGGCCACACTCCTTCCAATATGATCATGCAACATATCACAAGTCATCTCAAACTGGTTTCACAGACATGACGAGTTCGGCATTCCTCCATGGCCTTCCCAGTCACCGGATCTGAATCAGATAGATCGACTTTGAGATGCGGTAGAGCAGGAGACTCACAACACCTGAAAATCTACAGGAATTGTCAGATGCCATCAAGTTGACGTGGACCAGAATTTGAAAGAATAGTTTCCAGCATCCTGCGGCATCCAGGAAGAACCTAGGTTGCTTTGAGTTCGCTAACTCGAATATATAACGAATGACTCAGCTTTATACCTTTTTGTCTTTTTAAGGACTCCGTCTCTTGCATCTTGACGCAGTATAAATCTAGCAGTTTCCGACTGTTTTGACATGACAAACTTGTCAAATACCCAAACAAATTATATATATATATATATTTTTTTTTTTTACAAATAAATAAGGATTGTGCAAAAAATAAAGTGATGTGTATTTTTAGCTGTAAAGAAATAAACCCCTATATTACCAGACACTCTGACAAAACCTCTGACACTGATGATCTCCGTACACTCACAAAATACCCCCACATAAGATCAGTGAAATTTATTTTTTCCCCTGTCATGACTAAAAATGACAGATTTATGAAACAAATGACAGTGCACAAACGCTCCCATATTGTGTTCATTAGGGTCTCACTGTTAATTACCTGAAGTGATTATGTACCCCATGGAGCTGACTTATTTTTAGCCTTATTGGATTAATGCAAAATTGGTTGATACCGTGTTAAACCACAAGCATACAGCAGTTGCAGAGCCTGAAGCTTCATTAATTTTGCTTACACGATACACAGAAGCCTTATCCTGTTTAGAAAAAAGTATCCACAGAATGTTACATCATAAATATTTTCAGGAGCATTACAGTTTGAGTACCAAGCTGAGAGTTAGGCTCTAGAGTTTAGATTAGAGTTCTGAAAGAGCTGATGCGTGTTAATGTGATACGGATGCTCGAGAGAATCTCTGCAAAGTTTATCTCCACACTTCACAACCCAATTATCACCAGTCCTCAGCAGCGCCACAGCCACTTGCCTTCCTGAGTGATATATGCCATTTGGGACTTACCCTCTGAGGACAGGCAAAGGTTGCAGTTCTCCACTTGGTAGCCCATCAGCGGTGAAGTGCTTAAGCAGCTCTCGTGCATCCAGTGGTGCAGAAACACTCTTCTGGCCATCTTTAGGACCCATAAGACAGTCTGAAGAGCCATTGCTGAAGAGCCTAGACCTGGAGAGATTGTAAGAAGATCGGCTCTGTTCAGGTGACAACAAAACACAACAAGCACTACCAGCTATAAAGAAGAATATAAAAGAATTCATTCATTTAAGAAGGTAAATTCATACACACACCCAATAGCAAGTATTAAAAAAAGTTGTTTCTTTCTTTGTTCAGAATGCACATTAATACACAGACAAACACAGCTCATAAACAAAAGAATGTTAGATTTTATTTGATTTGATAAGTAATTATAACAAGTGCTATACAGATAAAGAGCAATAAATTAGTAAGGGCAGTAAGAATACTTATAAACAAAGTATAAAAGTAGAAGTAGATAATGTGCTACTTACTATGTTTACAACACCTATGACTGCTTTTTCCATGTGACCTCATACTGCTCAGAATTACAATGAAACTGAAACATCTGTCATTTTAGTGTGGGAGGTTTCATGGCTAAATTGGACCAGCCTGGTGGCCAATCTT
>JANCOA010000049.1:19467578-19478942 GCA_024363135.1 Leptodoras oyakawai
GCTGGGCACCGGCTCCCCCGTGACCCCGTAACTGGGAATAAGCGGTACAGAAAATGACTGACTGACTGACTGACTATATTTTGTATCACCCTGGTTATGAGACCAACAAATACTTGAACTGACCTACAGTATTTACCTATTTGCCTTAAAATCTCAGTAGACAGTAATAAAAGTCTGACATGACCTAAAACCCATAGGAATCATAAATTCTAGCTTAGAATCTTTAATGGCTTTTTAACTTTCATCTACACTGAAATCAGAGTGCACCCAAAAACAGAAAGTAGAAAGGCATCGTGTCGGCGGCAATACATTTTTCAATATACTCGTTGACATGTTTAGATTTACAATACGGCAGTTTGTACACACTTCTGAAATACATTTATTTAATTACCATTTGAGTCAAGGTGACATTTATAATACACTGGTTATCAAGTTATCAAATTAGAGTATTGTGCTGTTTGTAAAGTGGCAATAGAGGACAAGAGAAGAGACTCACGTGTACGACCAATAGAGGACATAGAGAATGCGTGATCTTCTCCTTCCGGATAAACAGGGTTAACCGTGATCTTGTATTCTGTGTCTGAGAGAAGAGGCTGCAACATCACACTCTTTGTGTTACCTGGGACCAGCACCTGCAGTGTGGCAGACAGAAAGGTATCAATTTTCAGTACAAATGACTCTTTGCTTACTTTTATCAAAGTTCTTTTAAGGTGGGCTGCTTTCTGATGTGTGTAGTCACTCCTCACAGACATACCATCAATCAATCACCCACATACACACTCTCTCTCTCTTTCTGTGCAGCCTGCAAAGGTTACTATGTGAATACATGTCTATACGTTGGTCAGGAATCATTTGTGCCAAGCCAGAAAGTATGGAAATAATGTTTTGTTTTGATAACACTGCATCAATGATCTACTTACGATATTGTATACACCTTGACTTCCCCTTATTTAAAAAATATATAAAGTATACTGTGTGTATTTGTTACTTGGTTTATGGATTTTGTATAGAAAAATTGGACAGATACCAGAGACAAACTGCACTGAGACAAATAGTCTAGCGAGCAACTGAAATCAGGATAATGGTTTAGGTTAAATTACAGTAATGGACTCAAGTAATTTGGAGGTGATTGGAGGAGGTGATTTACATTTTACATTTTTCTAAAAACAGACATAAGTGTGGACATTATGCATGAAAGGATTAATAACTATTACTTCAATTTACCGAAAGGAAAACGGATGTCTTATTCAATCTGACCTAACTTGACCTTATTATGTGATCAGTTCCTTACTAAGTTACAAAACTTACCAGACCAAATGAAAAGTCATCATTTTCATTCATTCGCTCTCATTCACTCATACTTGGTAAGAGCTCCGGTGAATCTTTAGCCCATCTTGACAACATACAAACATACACACAAACAAAATGCGCAGACATACACATCTATAGGCAATCCAGTGTAGCCAATCTGCCTCCCTGCATGTTTGTAGACAGTGGGAGGAAACCTACACAGGGGACATGTGAAACTCCACAACCAATGGAGCTCAGGATCAAACCTGGACCCTGGAGCTGGAGGCAGCAATATTGCAATATTGCATGCCAGCATGTCACTGGAATGAACACATGTTGTACTGAATACTTGTTTTGCTAGAATTTTCAGAATACTGAATATTACCAACATACGGCAGGATCTGATTATTCAAAGAAATGTATAGCTTTAAAGGCTTTATATTCCAAATATTCAAAATATTACTGTACAAATATTATGAGAATCATATCAATTCTCAATCAATCAATCCTCAGCATTAAGTCAGCTGAACTTGTAAAACATAATAGAGTTACTTGTGTTAAATGTGAGGCGCAAAGCCTGTTAAACTTTTCATGTTTGTGGGAAATTGCTTTCCAAATCAGAACAGACATATACTTCTTCTAAATATTAGAAACAATTACTAGCATCTGACTGATCTAACTTCTTACTACGTGAGGAGTTTTGATCACGATTCATTTCAGCTCATTTGTGTACAGCCTGCCATGTTCAGTAAGCCTTCTGAAGCGTACACTCCGTCAGCCACTCCGCTGGAGGTAAGCAATCCCACAGAACTCCCATTAGTGGAGCTGTCCACCAGACCTGTGGTGCTGAAACCAGATGAATAGAGTTGCTTCCTTATCTCTCTCCCTCCGAATCTCTTTGAAAGTCTCTCTCAAAGTGACGACGTCCTCATATGACTCCTCTCCAAGAGCAGTGGAGAATGTATTGTTCTCTGGTCTTCTTCTTCTTACTCTCCTTCTGTTTTTTTTTTCATCTAGCCTTCTCACCCAGTCTGTGTGGCAGTAACCTAAATGTCAGGTGAAGAGATAATGGAATTTCCTTCGCCCTACTCCTTCCTCCTTTATCTTTCTTTTGGCTTGACCTACAGTGGCTCACTCTGAGAATTAACACTCAGGTGTGGTTGATGGCAAGACATACACTCCAGCGCAGAGCTGGAAATTAATTTCAAACTGCTTCCTTAAGGAGAGCTAAATATTTTATCAGTGAGATACAAGATGTGGAAGGGGGGACTTCAGATGACTTCTCTCTGATAATCTGTTTTTCAGGTGTAGCTGAACACTACCATGGCGGATGATAATTATGGCAATCCAAGGTCGAATCAATGTCAATAAAGCGTAGCTTAAAACGACTGTCACTTTCCAAATGCTGCACCTGCTCAACCTCTCAGATGGGATTCTACAGCTAAGGAATAAGGATACAGGGGAACTGGCTTCAAAATACCCGCAGGACATTGACCCAGAGGCATTCCTTATAATAGCTTAAAATCGAGAGAGCATAAATATCTTAAGGGTTGCCTATTTCAGAAAAAACACACTACTGCCTGCTTATGCATACTAAATGCCAGATAGATTGATACAATGTTTCAGTAGCTGCATTCATGCTAAATTGAAGGAACAGAGGAAGGTAAGTCTGTGAGATTCAGGGGTTATGATTACTTCTGAGCCTCACTACACAGTGGTAATAAATTTCTCATGCTATATTTGGGGTGAGTGAGAAGAAAATCCTGACATTACAGGCCATAACCTCACTGGAATACTATCGGTGGAACTGTCTCTCTTTCCGTGTTAATACATTTTTTATAGAAAAAAGTACTTGAGTCAAACATTTCTTCTGAAATGTACATGAAATGGGAAAAAGGGGTATTGTTTCATCATCCAGACGGAATGGTTTAAAGTTTTGACGAGTGATTGTTTTCTGATTTATGTGTGAGTCTGTAATAGAGAGAGAGAAAGAGAGAGAGAGAGAGAGAGAGAGAGAGAGAGAGAGAGAGAGATCTCACCGACTCCTCTGCACGGTCTCCTCTCTGGCTGACGTAGGTCACTCTGTACTGCTCGATATCTGTATCATCGATGTCCCAGCTGACCTGCAGGCTGTACGTGGTCTCCTCATCCACCCGCAGGTTAGTCACTCCCAGTCGCATCACTGGACAACACAGCTCAATGAGTTATCTCTTCTCTTTCCCTAACGCTCTACCATTCTCAATTCAACTCCAAAAACAGGTATCACAATAAGTGCGCAAAAGGCAACAGCAGGTCGTGAGACGTTACTAATGGAAACCTGCCAACGTGCCCCTCGAATAATGTAACAAACTATTAAAGCACAAACAATTTTGAAGCACAAATGATTAAGCCACTTAGCAGGCTGTGCCACTGTGCTTTCTCCTGGAGCAGTAAACAATGTTTCTGCTGGAGCGGTAAACAAGTGCCATCTGGCTCCTCCAGGATACGAGTCAGAGAAAGAGACTTGGGAACAAAGAGCTCTCTGCCTATCACTCGTTCTCCCTGCGGGCTTCAGCACGAGCTTCTTCCACTGTCCGATTCGCACAGCACAGCAGCATGACCAAACACACATCAGTCGGCTCTCACCTGGTGGGGCTGTAGAGGGGACGGTCGTGGTAGCAGGCACGGGCACTGGAAAGGAAAATAAACAGAATTTCTTTTAAGGTAATATAGACAGAAGGGTTTGAAAGTATATTACCAGCACATGATATCATTTCACTGAATCACATTATATTTCTGAGATATGCTAAATATCAATAAAGGCATTATGTGATATGTTTCTAGTACTGATGATACACCGGAGCGCATAGAGAGTTAAGACAATGAACCATTATGAATAATGAAAACACATTGGTGGTTATTTAATGAAGCAAAGACTAAGAAAATGAATACGTATATATGTATATTTCTATAAGTCCAACCGGCAATAGCACATCTGAATATAAACCATGTGAAAGCTGATTTGTTTAATGTAAAGCCTTACATGTGGTCTGTAATGCAGGTACAGCGCTGCTCTCAGCCTCATCTCTGTACACAGCAGACAGCAGCACTTCATACTCAGTAAGAGATGAAAGATCATTCGCGACATAGGTATTTTTGTTGCCGGGCACAACCACCTTTATAAAATAAACAGGAAAAAAAGGTGTAAATGGAAAAGCTGTCTGCCACAGCCTGCATAGAGTAAGAGTAGCATTAACAGACAAATGTAAGCGCATACACAATTTTACATATTTGGAGGTGAATTGCATATCGTTCATTCGGAGGCTCTCGCTTCAATACTTGCCACACCACAGCGAGGTGTAATTACATATATACGTTGGAACTAAATACACTGTTTTACTGTTGAGTCAACCCGGGGTTAAAGAATTCACAGTGACAAATGGGACTGGATAGAAAAACACAGAGAGAGCCGTGTGACTCTGACAGAGCAACGAGCAAACAAAAGAAGGGGAACGTTCCTGTGCTTCAGACACACCCCCCCCCTTGAAAGTCACCACTAGTGTGAGCTGAGCCATGCTGACATGTGTTACATTGTAAGGCACAGCTTTTGTTTCATTATATGCTGCCACGTGTGTGACAGGATCATTATTAGTATCAATATTAAGTCTCAGTTATTGCATTCCTTTAATGTTGAATGTTTTTAATCAATTGAAAATGGAAACTGAAGATATATATATACATGCAGACAATGTTTATTTTCGCTGTATTGAAAACGTATTGTACTGAACACCACCATGACATGTCTAGGGTAGTACCATCTCTAATCTGAATTTTATACATTTCATTTCATTTCATTTTCTTAACAGCTTATTCCTATTTCAGGGTCATGGGAGAGCCGGTGCCTAGCCGGCAACTTAGGGCGCAAGGCAGGAAAAACCCTAGACAGGACGCCAATCCAGTCCCAATAGGGCACACACACACACTCACTAGGGCCACATTAGAGACACCCATCAACCTAACGTGCATGTCTTTGGACTGTGGGAGGAAACCGGAGTATCCGGAGTAAACCCACGCGGACACGGACATGCAGACTCCACACAGAAAGGACCAACACCTCCCCACCCGGGGATCGAACCCAGGACCTTCTTGCTGTGAGACAACAGTGCTACCCATCGTCCCGCCCTGTTTTATAAATTCCTATATAAAAATTACGAACCCCATTACCAGAAAAGATGGGACACAAGTATAATTAAGAAAAGGTAGCATGACCCAGTGGTAAACTTGCCTCTGTCTCAACTTAAAAAAAATTTTGTGTGTTGCAGCCATCAATTTCTAAACTAAGTTTATATTTAACAAACAGAATAAGGTTTGTCATTGAAAACACTGAACATCTTTTCTTTGTCCTTTTCTTTGTCCGTTAAACAAACAGCACCTTTTATCGCATTTTTATCGCAAGAAATTTTCCGGAAATGGGGTTTATATATAAAAGTGCCATATTGTTAGTCGAGCATAATGCCACATTGCAGTAACACCACTATACCAAGCAGAGAAATCACCGGCCATGCGAATGAAATAAAATATTGTTTGCTATTTTTCAGAAATTGCATACAGAGGATCATACACACAATAGAATCTGGTTTTAGATTTCAACAAAGTGAGTCTGCAGATTTGTGAAAATATGTCTGCTGCTGTGGGTCATGGAGCTGCAGTGCCATTCCAACCCCGTCTCATGGCGTGTCATTATTTTCTGCTCCGGCGGCTCTCAGTAAACATATTGACCTGCAGTGCTATCTGTAAAGTACAGCTGCACCAACTCCCTGCCAGTCTTAAAAACTCCTGATTCATTTTACTACTACTACTACTACTACTACTACACACACACACCCACATACACACACACACACAGTCATAACGTTCTATATCATGTATTCCACACAATCAGTTGGATAAACATGTTTGTTCGGGATGCATATTAAATATACAATCACAAGAAACACAGTAGAGTGTTTCTGTACTATACTGAAAATCTAATAAATAAGACTCAAGTCATTTGTTTTTCACATACAGTATTTTGCTGCTATATATATTCTGATACAACTTTATAATAAATAATAAAGTATGTCTATGTCTATGTCTTTGTTTAAATATCTTGATATCAAATACTTGTTTAAGCTATACAGATTTTCTTTTAAAAAAAAAAAAACAGGTTCTCTTCAAAATGTCATTTCTCCTATTCAGTCCTAATCAATTATTTAATGCCATCAGTCAGGAATTCATGGCAGTATTGTGTGGAGAGGAATAGCCAGTTCTTGGACCTGATGAGAAATGCCTCATGACAGTCTTTCACAATTTGTCCCAACATTTTTTTTCTAGCAACTGCAAAAATGTAATTCTAGCTGACAGTATTTCCTGAATATCAAGTTCAGGTGAAGGTCAGAGATATTACAACCTTCAGGTCTGTGGCATTTTATCTTTGTCTCAAGCAGCCCTGCATGGCGAGGAATGTGAGTCACAGCACCGCTGACAGCTCATCCGAATGTTTCTACAGTTCTGTTGATAATTTATGATGATAGCAATGCTTCTGCAAGTATTTCCAGCCTCTGTGTCTGCCAACACCATTGTTTTCCAGTTGTTCTTGAATATACGGCGTGTCATATTTCTGACCTCTTTGGTGTCTCCTCCACCGACGGGTCTCCAGGCGAGTTTATAAAGCTCCACGCCGTCTCCCGGTTGTTTCCAGCTCACCCGGAAACTATTCGGCGTCACCTCATCGATCCTGATGGTCCGTGGAGCTGGCACGAGTTCTGTGTGACATCAAGATGGAGACCCATTCGGGCAGTCTTGTTAGCTAGAAAGCTAAAACATATACTACTCCTTCTAAAAAATGACTGTTGCACTATTCTGGTAGCCGTTTGTGCAAATAGCCGCAAAGTCAGCCTGTGCATTTTTTTGGGACTGAAAATAATCTGAAAATTAGCATATGTTTGATTGATTTTTAGCCCTGAGTAAACTTGCTGAAACAGCTGCTGTGCTTACTTTTTAAAGATAGAGGAAAGCTGTACAAAATTCTTGTGTGCTATTAGATTACTGCGATGACACTGGCAGGCTGCCTGTGAAAATGATGGTACAGATCTATCATTGACTGTAGATAATGAATGCTTGCTGAGTTTAATAGACTACTGTATCAGCAATAGTACTTCATCTGGAAATGAGAAGGGTTCTGGGTAAATCTGAGCTCAGGCCAGGCATTTAAATATTCTAAAGCAAAGTTTTATTTATTAGTGCATACTGGATGGACCTTAAATGAACTGTTCTTACTTGTGGTGAAGACTCCCTTCAGGGGTTCTGACTGAACCGCGTCATACACGGCAAACACTGAAACGGTGTACTCTGTATGGGATGCCAGGTTCCTCAGGTACACGTTAGACTCTGGACCCGTATTGACCTGAGTTATAAAATACAGACACGTTATGCACTTTTACATAGTAAATATGCAGAAAGAAGTCAGGGCTGTTAGGTACATTTACAAAATGCTACTTTGTTATGATCACAAAAATGCAAGTCTAGTTAATTCCACATATTTTTTTTATTGTGTTCTGTCATATTGTTAAGGGTTTGTACCGTTTCACCACTTGGCACCACTGTCATGTGAAAGCAAATCACTTGCCGAGTGAGCTAGCTAATAAATTGATGATTTGTCCATTATTCATCACCATATTATTCAGTTGCATGCTATAAATAATAACCTACCTCGTTGGTTTGTGCAGCACTGCTTCTGCCGTACTTCAGACGATAGCCTTTGACTGCGCTTGATGGTGCATCCCAGTTGAGCCTCACAGAGTTATGGTCCACCTCGGTGACACGAAGATTACGAGGAGCCCTCAAAGGCACTGAACATAGACATGAAATCAAACTATGCCTAGAGCTAAAATAAAATGTTATTTTATCGTTTCACTTTGGTTTTATTTCATCCTACTGAGTCACCAAGTTAGCGATGAAGAATAGACAGCGAAGTGAATGTTAAAAATTGCAGTCCAGAATTACTTTCAGTATTATGTAACATTTTGAGCTGTGAGCGAGGCAGCTGAACTGAACAGAACTGTGTGTGGCGTTTCAGGGAAAATCACTAACAGGTGGTCTCCTGTACAGTAGCAGGATCGCTGGCCTCGTCTCCGAACATGGCATAGACTGTCACTGTGTAGTCGGTATCTGGACTTAAACCCACCAGCCCGAAGTCTGTCACGGTGTCTGCTAATTTGACCTGCAACAAAACAAGTCCAACACCAGCATATTTAAAGCATTTATCAGCGCTTCAATCCACTTGCGTCCTTAGTGGTTTATTAATGAAAACTCCATTTAGTCAATAAGGACTCAGCACACTTTACGCATCACAATAAACATGGAGACATTGATTGCTTGATTCAAGTGTTCTGAAAGCAGGACAGTCAATAAATCCGGCTTAGACAGCATATGACTAAAAACAGCAGTGTTGGAGAAAATAAACACTACACATCCCTAATAAGAATGCACAATCATTTGATAGACCAGATATGAGCTGGAGTACATGAAGACGCACTAGTTCCTCCTGCCGGTTGGCACAGGCTGATGTCTATTTTACTTTGATAGCCATTATTAATCGTGAAGTAAATCCATTTTGCGTCATCTGTCTGTCGGCATGGCAACATACGCTAGGTTTGCGTCAAATAGTACCACGTGGTAGACATCGGCTGTTGGTTCCTGAGAATATTTTTTTGGGTATGAATACAAGTAAAAAAGCACAATATCAGACCTGTGTGTGATACTAGTGGCAATATTAATGCATGCCTCATGTGTAGCATCGGTGTAGCTATGAAACGTGGTCTGAAATGTGGTGCAATACTCAAACATGCATATCCTACTGAGTTCTTACCTCTGTTTCATCAAGAGATTCACCACTTAGTGGTGCATACACAAGCATGTACCCAGAAGCCCCTTCTGTAGGCCTCCATCGAGCATGTATGGTGCTGTGAGTAACATCATATAGCTCCAGACCACTGACCACAGGCAGAGCCACTGAAAACACACATGCACGATTACCATATATTCAAATATCACAAAGGTGTCATTGAATTTTTTTCAGTCGTTCTAAGACCACAAAATGATTAAAACATCGAGTGGTAAGGCATGAAGAAACATTAATAGTGTGCATAATACAAGTAGATAGTGTTTGTTGGGGTATATAAGTTCTATAGGAAGGTATTGTGTGTGGTGTGAGTATGAAGTGTTTGTGTTTGTAAAGCTCACATGTGGTCTCTCTGCCCCTGAGAGCTTCGCTGGTCGAGTCTGCATAAACAGCAAACACTGCGATCTCATACTCAGCCAGGGAGCTGAGGTCTTTCAGCACGGCTGATGTCTCTGTGCCATCCACCACAACCTAGTGTTCAAGCAGAGATGATTTTGCTTTCGTCTCTTGGAACTCACATCAAGAGGTTTTAGGTTTACACACATTAGCTCCAAAACTTTAGACATTTTCTAGAGCAGACAGCTGTAGGAAACCTGCTGGCAAATATTTAGTGAGAAGCCTCAAAGCCATATAAAACATTCTGCCTTATCTACGGTGGCCAAGAGATGCATATCGCTACGAAATTACCTTAGTGCAATGCAAAATCGAATCTGAAATCAATTCTCATGATGTTTTCTGGCAATGGAAATCTTTCCTTATACTAATTAGGTAAGCATTTGTATTATGTATAAAATAACTAAACTACATGTCATAGAGCTGCAGGAAGAAGAAGGGAATATGAGTGGTGCTTCTTCATTATTAATCCTGCACACGATCATCCGAGGGACAACGGAAATTTGGGCTTTGGATTTGGGGTTAATGAATGCTTGAATGCTTAAGAATTTGATTTAATGATAGAGTTTCTTATTTTGTGTCATTCACAAAACTGACATGTAATGCATCTCACTATTTTTAAATGCATAAAAAATATATGTGTGGTTGGATTGGCAGAAAGAGGAAGCTTTCACTGCAACTGCAATTCACCTGGTAGGCAGCAAAGAGGTCTAAGTATTCAATTTGAGTAGCACTTTGGCTGTTAACATATAAATTACAGCCTAAAGGGAGATTAGAGGCCACGTATTATACTTTAACTGCATCATAAACCTATTAGACACTTACTTCTTCTGGCTGACCTCCTCTGCTGGGATAGTAAATCACACGGTATTTCAGAACGCTGCCTGGTGCATGGCTCCAGGACACACGGAAACTCCGCGCTGTCACTTCAGACGTCACCAAATCCTGAGGAGAGTTGGGTGTGTCTTCAGGGACTGAATCTCCTGAAAACAGAAGTAAAAATACCATTAGAGGCATTAATAGTATTAATAACAGTACAGTCATCTCAAATAGTTTGGCAAAACTGAATATATGAAAGGAATGACTGATGCCAAACCGAGGCAATATTTCGAGCTTAAACATACAGAGCACTACCTAGTTAAATGTGTATATTGGTTTTATATTTTTTATTATATATTTTATTTTATTTTATATTTTTTATATCACTGGTTTGAAAAGTTTGCCTATTCCTAGAGTTGATATTTGGTGATGCTTTCTCTTCTACAATATTTAGAAAGATTGAATATTTGTAGAGGGATTTTAAAATCCTGTTGAAATCTTGTTTCTGCCATTAACTAAAAAAAAAAAAAAAAAAAAAAAAGATATCAACCACTTTTCATTTATTTGAAATATTCTTTAGGGGCATCAATAATTTTACTCATATGTTTTTGAGTGCAATTATTAGTGCATCAAATTAAATTCCTACCTGAATCATGTTTTATTAGAAGAAAAATAAGTACTTTCAAAAAACAGTACTAAGAATGATCAAATGTAGCAAATTATGTTTATAAACATATGCAGTACAGGCCAAAGGTTTTGACACACCTTCTCATTCAATGTGTTCTTTATTTTCATGACTATTTACATTGTAGATTCTCACTGAAGGCATCAAAATGAGTTCATTCATAATATAATTCATATTAAAAAATAATCATAATATGAATTTTAACAGTTGTCCAACAGGGCTGTCGGCTGTGTAGTAACCTGACTTCTGCACAACA
>JANCOA010000049.1:19543290-19553475 GCA_024363135.1 Leptodoras oyakawai
CATGTCCTCCCCGTGTCCGCGTGGGTTTACTCTGGGTACTCCGGTTTCCTCCCACAGTCCAAAGACATGCACGTTAGCTTGATTGGTGTCTCTAAAATGGCCCGAGTGTGTGTGTGTGTGTGTGTGTGCCCTACAATGGATTGGCGCCCTGTCTAGGGTTGCTCCTGCCTTGCGCCCTATGCTGCCGGCTAGGCACCGGCTCTCCTGTGACCCTGAAAAGGAATAAGCAATTAAGAAAATGAATGAATGAATTCAGTTTGTCAGTGAAAACACTGGAAATGTAACAGTTAAATAAAGTTCAAGTGCATTTTTAGAAAGTGTCCGAACTTTTTTGGAAATGGGGTTTGTATCATGTAACAGTGTTTTCCAGCATTTCCGAGGGCATACAGGATTAGTGGTGTTCACATAAAAATCTCAAAAATCCAAACACAGACAGAGATCATACAGATACTGGTACTGGCAATGTGCTACTCCTACATATTTATTATTATACGGCAAGAGCTAGTACATTGCAGCTCCAGTCCTAGCAAACTTACACTGATTATATTCACATGTAATTTAAACACATCACATACAATTTAACTGAAAGATATCAAAGGTATCAAGTAGCAAGTTTTACTGTTTGACTGAGGTTTGATTATTCTTGCTACTGGTGAAGAAATCATTTCATAAACGAAATGTCTCTTAACCATGCTCATGCACAGACCTTTTAATCTAAATCCGTCATTCAGTCCATGTCAAGTTAATAATGCTTATGCTTAATTAAAAATGGCTGACCACAGGGTGTGTAGTAGAAGGCTGAGAATGTGCAATCTATCCCTGGTTCTGTCAGTTTGGGTTTTTGCAGTCTGGATCATTGTTGTCTGGTCCGATATTCTTTGGATTGGGTTGAAAATGCACTGGATGGCACTGATCCTCGATCTTATCACAAGCCAATAAAAGATACTTTTCCTCTAAGACGATGCTTTTTATGGAACAATCGTTTTTCAGGGACACAGTTGTGAAGGTGAACTGCTGTTCGCTGACGCACAGGTTGCCATTCTTTCTTTTACCTCCTGAAGGAGAGCAGACGTTGTTCACTTGTTGTTTCTGGGCATAGGGGATAAAGGACTGGACTGGTCGATCACATGTGTTAATTTGCCGAATAAAAGCTTGCCACTGGTTTTGGTCGAGGGTTGTTGGGGCATCTGAACGTACATGCTTACTCAGGAATTTCTGGTAAGCATTCAAATCCGAAGAGTTCATGCAGGGAAAGGGGTTGAATTCTAAAGAGTCATTAGCCAGTTTATTAACAAATAATGCCCAGAAGAAAAAGATGGACACAATGAAGAAGAACATAATCAGTCCGATGTCTGAAAAAGAAATAAATAACCGAATTTAATATCCTGATTTATTTCCTTATTTTGTGATATCATACTGTTAATTTATATTTGTTTAAAATGCAACACTATAAGCAGTCTCAGTTATAAAACAAAAGAGATATACATTACCAGTGTAGAGTGATATGTAGAGAAATCAGCTCTGTCTTGTTCACAGTGCTGACTGAACACAAATATCCTCTCCTCTTGACCTTAGTTCTGGTATCTCTAGTTTCCAGAGATATTTTTTTCTATAAGCTGTTCCGCACTATAGCTTTCACCTGTGTTTAGAATCATATCATTTGCAATCATATCATGCGATGGTATTTTATATTGATAACTGGATAAATTTCACTCAAATACCCAGATCCAATCTTTCCATCTAGTTTTGTAGACCTGCATCTGTAAATATGTGTTTATGCAGAAACCAGGGCAAACAGTTATAAAACAGTCCTACACCCTCCTGCACTCCTGAAAGTTTAAATGTATGCCCCATGCCCCAGTATGCCCTTGTAATGTTTGCTTTTATTTGATATATTTACACTGATAGCTTATCTGAAGGTCAGAACTTTATTTCATTAAACATTGAAGAGAACAGCATTACAGGACGAATGCACTTACCAACAATTTTACAAATAAATAGTATAAAATGCAAAGAAGAGAAAGTGTCTCAGAAGCATTAAAAGTGTTCATTGTACCTTTAGACCAGGGAAGCCCACAATCAGGCTACATCAACTCCAACATCAACTCTAGCCATAATTATTACCAAATCAGGGCCATACAGTCCCTTCCATAATTACTGGCAACCCTGGAAAAGATAAGTATAAAGAGTTTTAAGAAATTCACCGTTTGGTGAATTAGCTTAGTCTCACTTTGAACAAATGAGAAAAAAAATCCAATTATTAATTGCAGTAAATTTATTTTGAGGGAAAAAAAGCAAATAAAAAAATCAAATGAAAGAATAAAAAAAATAATTTCAACAATTCTTAATCATTTTTTTGCACTTTTCATGCTGCATGTGTTTTGCCAGTAGTTTGTACAAACGCTGTCAGTATTGTGATGGGATATTTTTGTCAGATCGCCCAGACCTTATGCTAAGTGTTACAGAAATTTAATTCAGAAAAATTCAGTCCAGTGTGTTCACTCTTGTGTATACTCTGTTCTCTATGATACCAGAGTCAGAGTTTTATCTGTGTTATAAGATATTTGTCTTATAGGGCGTTTTTTCCTTTTTAGAGTTTTTTTTGACAAACTCTAATCTGATCTTCCTGGTTTTGATGCTTACGAGTGATTTACGTCTGTATATGTCAGAACCTCTGTATTTATTCTGAGGAAGTCTTCTCTTCATAGTTCACTTTGACACAAATGTACCTCCTGGTGACTTTTCCTTGGTCTGGACCACTGCTGTGAAGGGGTTTTTCTTCACCAGCAAAACAATTCTTCTGTCACCCACCACAGTGGTATTCAGCTGTTCCTGAGCTCACCAGTGCATTCATACTTTTTAAGTTAATTGTTTATTTGGTCACAGCTCATTCATTCATTTACTCATTATCTAGGTCACGTATAATACTACTGGGTCTTGGGAGGTGCCTGAGCCTTTCCCATTGGGCAAAACACCCTTTAGTATTTACTATCTCCAACTCCCCAACTGCATGTCTTTAGACTCTGGAAGGAAAGTGGAGCTCCTGGAGGAAACCCAACCAGACACGACGAGAATATACAAACTCCACACAGAAAGGAGCTTGTAGAGTCGAACCCAAGCCCTCCCTGCTGTGAGGTGACATCACTACCCACTGCACCACCATGCCATCTTGGCCACAGCTGATGTTTTTTCTACCTGTTTGTTTTGATTTTTCAGCCTAATAAAGACATTAAAAGTAACAGGTCTTTGGACTTCATACTGAGTTAACAGCAACAGATTCAAAATGCAAATGGTATACTCAACTCCAGAACTGTTATTTGCTTATGTGTAAGTGAACTAATTTGGGAATAACACAAACCTGGCCTACTACCAGAATACAGATACCAGAAATACTAAATTATAGGGCTGCTTATACAGTATGTGAAGTAAGAGCTTTAAAATGCATACATTTGTGTACATTATGTTGTACACTGAAGTACCAGAAAAGCTGGTAACTGGTGAGTTAATACTTGGTAGGTCCCACATGGGATCTTGGCGAGAACATTGCACGGTCTTCACGCTGATGTTTGTTTGCATTGAATGCCGATGTTACTTGAGGCAGTGTTGCACATCTATCACATGAAATGATTCTT
This sequence comes from Leptodoras oyakawai, assembly GCA_024363135.1. Taxonomy (NCBI): domain Eukaryota; kingdom Metazoa; phylum Chordata; class Actinopteri; order Siluriformes; family Doradidae; genus Leptodoras; species Leptodoras oyakawai. Next base: position 19,546,923 of record JANCOA010000049.1, read on the forward strand.
ACCAGCCGATGTTGGTCGCGTTCATCCAGAGTCTTTTTACGGCCACACTGCTGGTGTAAGTTTGAGGTTTTGCCGGAATTCTTGTAGTCATGTGCAGCCATGTGTCCAAACTACTGCTTCTACCACTGAAATGCTATGGCTATGGCTATATATGTTATATATTGTGAGATATATGCTATATCTCACAAGCTCCAACTATTAAACCATGTAGAAAAAATCATGATAACTTGCCATTCTCACAGCGGAATCAGCTCTAGAAGCCTCCACAGACATCTGTTACCTTATACACACACTTGTAGACGCAACCAATGATGTGGATAGGTGGCATTGATATGTATGTTGCATAAAATAGATACTTCAGTGTATATATCACTGTATATTTCACCAGCATTTCGCATCATAGCCTGACTCCTGTTCCAACTTCACTTAAACAGCTATCTTTATGACAATGGTATTTTTATGGTTGTGTAATATAACGTGTACTATTAAAGGTCAGTGTACTTCCTTGAAGAAAATCTCCCTTGTTCTTGCTTATTTGCTCAAACATTTGTCTGTGTGGAGGCAAGTAAACAGCTGGAGATCTGCTGACATGAGTAAACACACCCACTCATCTGTGCAGAACAGGAAAAGATCTGCAAGAAGACCAATTGCAATGTGACATGTAATTTGACTTCACCTCTTTTTTTTTTTAAAGACCGAATGTACTTACATCTTAAAATGGAAATCTGGTTTCTGCTTTTATATACTGTACTGTATAATGTATTTCCAGCATGCATTAGGAAACAGTAGTACGTTTTTTGCAGTATATTGTATAAGCTTGTACGCTTTAACATGGATTAGTAAGACAAAGAAATGACGTGTTAAAAAAAACCAGTATATAATGAAGTTCCGTGACATTTTAATTCAATTTTGCTGATGAATAAAATAAAGGCCAACAATTCTGCCGTAGCTATTAAGTATAGATAGTTGATTGTACACAGTTAGCTTGTTTATTATTATAATACAGCTGTAATTATTATACGGCATTCAACAATGTCACATACATAGCATTTATTAGTTTCACTGGCATGGGGCTATTTTTGTTTTTATATAAATCCTTCAGATAACATGACGTCCTGGTTCTGCGAATTCGGTTTTTCGCAATCTGGATGTCTGTTATCTGGTCCATCATTATTAGGATTGGGTTCAAAATGGACTGGATGGCAGTAACCCTGGATCAAATCACAAGCCAGTAAAAGGTACTTCCTTTCTCGGATGACTCCGTACACGATACAGTTGTTGTCCACGAAGACAGTAGTGAAAGTGAACTGCTGTTTGCTGACGCACAGGTTATCGATGTAGGTTTTACCTCCTGAAGCAGAGCAGACGTTGTTCACTTGTTGTTTCTGGTCGAAGGGGATAAAGGACTGGACTCGTCGATCACATGTGCCAATTTGCCGAATAAAAGCTTGCCACTGGTTTTGATCAAGGCTTGTTGGTGTACCTGAGCGTACATGCTTACTCAGGAATTTGTCGTAAGCATCAGTCTTGGCAGAATATGTACACGGGAAAAAGGATCTTCCTAGAGATCCATTAGTCAGACCAATAAATGCCCAGATGAAAAGGACAGACCCGGTGCTGAAGAACATAATGGGTCGTTTGTCTGAAAAAATATATGAGTAAAATGAATTTCCTTTTTTTTTTTTTTTTACTTCCTTCCTTATTTTCTGTTGTGCACTTTTACTTATATTTTACCATAGAATGTATTCAGTTGTTAAACTATATCTGATTAAAAGTCAAATGAGCATTTTACAAACAGAGATCTCACTAAATAAAAAGAAAAAGAAGGAAAGAAAAAGAAAGCAATACATTACCAGGGTAGAGTGATATGCAGAAACAAAAAGCAGCTCTGTTTTGCTGGCTGTGCTGACCGACCGCTAACGTCCTCTGCGTTTTCTTGACCACTTGGTTCCTTTTGCTTTCTAGTTCAATATACTCTGCATTACTTCTGGTGTTAGGGCGAAAGGGCTACTTCCTCTTATCAGTGTTTTCCATCAAGCTTGGACACAATGGTTTTTCTCAAAAGAATCTGTGTAGGTCTAAGTAACTAAATCTAAATAACAACCTTTAGAACAACAATATCATGCAGCAAAAAGAAATATTTTACTTTATTGGAATTAGATTTTTCTATGGGTTTCATAATTCGGTAAAGGTTGGGTTTAATATGGATAAATACCCAAATCCAGTCATTCTCCAATCTATATTTTGCAGCCCTGTATGTATGCACTGTGTTCCAGTATCCCTTTGTAATATTGGCTTTATACTGTATATTTATGCTACCGACTTATCTGAAGGTGAATAAGCTGAAGCTTTGTCTGTGCTATACAAATGTGAGAACTTCATTTCAGAAGCCACAGAAGAGAACACTTTCAAAAGTATTGTGACAAACCGTGGAATGGTTTTACAGTATTAAACATTTATTAAGAAACCAGAAATTGTAGAATACTGTATAAGGAACCTGTATGAGGTTTCACAACCCTTTCTGAAACTGAAGCGTTACAGGTCTCTTCTGAATAGAGTTCCCATCTTTTGTTTCTACAGTGCTGCACAGACAATGACCATTTATGGAAAACATAAAAAAGTCACAACGCAAAAGTGACTTACAAAAGAAAGTTATAATGTCAATTTAGACACACACCAAATTAGAGATACCAGGGGAATGTTTGTATTTGTCATTCGGGCAGAGTAAGGTTATCCAGAAATTATGCATGAGAAGAAAGACAATTCCACTCTCCACCACAAGAGGTCATCATCACTGGACCACTAATCCACTGGTGATAGACCCTGCTCATCACTCAGACCTGTCCTTAGCTTCTCAGTTACTGTTACATATTCCTTTGCAAAGTGCTGCATTTTGGTCTGCGCTCCCCTACGTAAGGTTTACAACTAGCAGAGGTGCCTGGGATGAAACCGAAATCAGTTTTCATGCTATTGAAATATAGCGTAAATATAGTGGACAGCAGAGACTCTTTAAAAACACGGTGCTCCAGCTGCCTGAAAATAGGCCTACAGATGAATTCTTTATCTGGGTCAGCTCCACGTTTCCATCACCAAATATTTATAATTTGTGCAGCATGTCCTTCTTTTGCTCCAGGACTTATCTTTACAATGTAAGCAAACAAAAAATAAGTTAAACAGAAACTATTTGTCTGCATTTCCGTGTATTTGGTGCTAGGGACTGTTAAACCAAAGAGTTTTTTATCGAGTATTCGGATAGTTAGTCTTAATCTCATATTAATTTTTATATGAAAAGTTTTAATAAGGAATAATTGAGGTTTTGATAGTACAGTGCTGTGGAAAAGTATCTACAATACAAAATATTTCCAGTCAGTCATTTTCTGTACCGCTTATTCCCAGTTACGGGGTCACGGGGCAAAAATGGCATCCATGGGAAAGCTGCAGGTGAAAAACACTGCTGACCACAAAAGCTTGTCTTGCATTTACCAAAAAAATCTAGATGATACATGAAAATTTTGGGATAATATTCTGTGGAACGATGAGTCAAAGATGCAACTTTTTGACAGACATGTGTCCTGTTACACCTGGTGTAAAGATAATACCTCATTCCACTATAAGAACCTCATACCAGCAGTCAAACTTGGTGGTGGTAGTATGATGGTCTGGGGCTGCTTTGCTTCTGGTCATTTTGTCATAACTAATAACCATGAATCCTGTTCCCTATCAGTAAATCCTGAATGAGAATGTCTGCCTATCAGTTTCTGACCTAAAGCTCAAGTGTCGTTGGATTATGCAGCAGGACAATGATCTGAAGAACACAAGCAAGTCCACCTCTGAATGGCTCAAAATAATCAAAATGAAGGTTTTGGAGTCTTGAAGGACTTTGACCCCCATTGAGATACTGTGGCAAAAAGAGGCAGTTCATGCTCAAAAACCCTCCAATGGGCACCATTAACACAGAATTGGTCCCCTCATTTTAATTACTTCCACTCTTCTGGGAAGGCTGTCCAATATGTGCCCATTTAGCCACAAGAATACAAGAGGTTGCGCACTGATGTTGGGTGATGATGTCTGGTGGACAGCTGTCATTCCAGTTCATCCCAAAAGATGAGGTCAGGGCTCTGTGCAGGACACTCTCGTTCTTCCACTCCAGCCTTAGCAAACCATGTCTTTGCTTTGTGTATGGGGCTGTGTAATGCTGGAACAGGCTTGTTCCTCTTAGTTCCAGTGAAGAAATATCTACAGCAGACAAGGTACACTTTACATCTGTGTGCTTTGTGGCAACAGTTTGGGGAAGGCCTATCAACAGTTTTGACCATATATTGTATCAGGCATGCAAGAAACAATGTACCTCTAAAGTGGAACTGCACTGGTTTGTTGTACATTCGGGCAGAGTAAGGTTATCCAGAAATTATGCATGAGAAGAAAGACAATTCCACTCTCCACCACAAGAGGTCATCATCACTGGACCACTAATCCACTGGTGATAGACCCTGCTCATCACTCAGACCTGTCCTTAGCTTCTCAGTTACTGTTACATATTCCTTTGCAAAGTGCTGCATTTTGGTCTGCGCTCCCCTACGTAAGGTTTACAACTAGCAGAGGTGCCTGGGATGAAACCGAAATCAGTTTTCATGCTATTGAAATATAGCGTAAATATAGTGGACAGCAGAGACTCTTTAAAAACACGGTGCTCCAGCTGCCTGAAAATAGGCCTACAGATGAATTCTTTATCTGGGTCAGCTCCACGTTTCCATCACCAAATATTTATAATTTGTGCAGCATGTCCTTCTTTTGCTCCAGGACTTATCTTTACAATGTAAGCAAACAAAAAATAAGTTAAACAGAAACTATTTGTCTGCATTTCCGTGTATTTGGTGCTAGGGACTGTTAAACCAAAGAGTTTTTTATCGAGTATTCGGATAGTTAGTCTTAATCTCATATTAATTTTTATATGAAAAGTTTTAATAAGGAATAATTGAGGTTTTGATAGTACAGTGCTGTGGAAAAGTATCTACAATACAAAATATTTCCAGTCAGTCATTTTCTGTACCGCTTATTCCCAGTTACGGGGTCACGGGGCAAAAATGGCATCCATGGGAAAGCTGCAGGTGAAAAACACTGCTGACCACAAAAGCTTGTCTTGCATTTACCAAAAAAATCTAGATGATACATGAAAATTTTGGGATAATATTCTGTGGAACGATGAGTCAAAGATGCAACTTTTTGACAGACATGTGTCCTGTTACACCTGGTGTAAAGATAATACCTCATTCCACTATAAGAACCTCATACCAGCAGTCAAACTTGGTGGTGGTAGTATGATGGTCTGGGGCTGCTTTGCTTCTGGTCATTTTGTCATAACTAATAACCATGAATCCTGTTCCCTATCAGTAAATCCTGAATGAGAATGTCTGCCTATCAGTTTCTGACCTAAAGCTCAAGTGTCGTTGGATTATGCAGCAGGACAATGATCTGAAGAACACAAGCAAGTCCACCTCTGAATGGCTCAAAATAATCAAAATGAAGGTTTTGGAGTCTTGAAGGACTTTGACCCCCATTGAGATACTGTGGCAAAAAGAGGCAGTTCATGCTCAAAAACCCTCCAATGGGCACCATTAACACAGAATTGGTCCCCTCATTTTAATTACTTCCACTCTTCTGGGAAGGCTGTCCAATATGTGCCCATTTAGCCACAAGAATACAAGAGGTTGCGCACTGATGTTGGGTGATGATGTCTGGTGGACAGCTGTCATTCCAGTTCATCCCAAAAGATGAGGTCAGGGCTCTGTGCAGGACACTCTCGTTCTTCCACTCCAGCCTTAGCAAACCATGTCTTTGCTTTGTGTATGGGGCTGTGTAATGCTGGAACAGGCTTGTTCCTCTTAGTTCCAGTGAAGAAATATCTACAGCAGACAAGGTACACTTTACATCTGTGTGCTTTGTGGCAACAGTTTGGGGAAGGCCTATCAACAGTTTTGACCATATATTGTATCAGGCATGCAAGAAACAATGTACCTCTAAAGTGGAACTGCACTGGTTTGTTGTACAAACTCCAATTCCAGAAATGTTGGCACAAAACTGAAATCTGATCATTGGAAGCTTTATTTAACAGACAAAAGGACAAGATGACTCCATGACTCCATTTTCCAACTTATTTCAATTTGTTAAATACAAACAAACGTAGAAATTGATGGCTGCAACACACTCAAAAAGAGTTGGGACAGAGGCGTGTTTTCTACTGGGTCACTTCCCCTTTTTTTACATTACACTTTTTAAATGTAATGAAATGAAATTAAATGATTTATGAAATTTTTTATGAAATTTATGAAATTTAATGAAATTAAATGAAATTTGGGAATTCATTCTTTCATTCATTCATTTTCTTGGCCGCTTATTCCTTTTCAGGATCACGGAAGAGCCAGTGCCTAGGGCGCAAGGCAGGAACAACCCTAGATGGGATCTAGAATCCATCGTAAGGCACACACACACACACACTCACACACTAGGGCCACTTTAGAGACACCAATCAACCTAACATGCATGTCTTTGGACT
>JANCOA010000049.1:19654359-19670007 GCA_024363135.1 Leptodoras oyakawai
GAAACCGGAGTACCCGGAGGAAACCCACGCGAACACAGGGAGAACATGCAAACTCCACACAGAAATTTCCCAGGTCGTCCCACCCGGGGATCAAACCCGGGTCCTTCTTTCTGTGAGGCGACAGCGCTATCCACTGCGCCACCGTGCCGCCCCGTCACTGGAATTCAGGTTTTCCAATCACTTCCATGGCCACAGGTGTATAAAATCAAGCACCTAGGCATGCAGACTGCAAGGTCCATAAAGACATGGATAAACGAGTTTGGTGTGGAAGAACTTGACTGACCTGTACAGCCTCCTGACCTCAACACCTTTGGGATGAATTAGAGTGGAGACTGTGAGCCAGACCTTCTCATCCCACATCAGTGTCTTACCTCATAAATGCAGTTCTGGAAGAATGGTCAAAAAACCCCATAAACACACTCCTAAACCTTGTGGAAAGCCTTCCCAGAAGAGTTGAAGCTGTTATAGCTACAAAGAGTGGCCTGACATCATATTAAACCCTGTGTTTTAACAATGGGATGCCACTCATATAAGTTCATATGCATGTGAAGGCAGATAAGTGAATACTTTTGGCAATATATAGTGTATGTAGTAATGTAGATATAAGATCAGTGCATACAAATGATATATTGAACGCACAAGAATGGCTCCCTCACATGGTGATACCATTGAATCACTTACTGCACTTAATTAAAAAGTATTCCATCATTATCAAAGTATAAAGACAGTATAGCATTTTCTATTGCATTGGGAAGCACAGTATATCAGACAAAGAGCTAAGTAAGCAGCCACACTGTAACAGAACAGAAATCATTATTTATATATTACTATAATACTAAAGTAGTCACTAAAGTCTCCACTCCACACTCCAGATCAGTTGCTGGCATTAAAACATCTTAAATTGGTTTGACAGCTGTTAATCCACAATCCACTAAAGAAGAAGAAGGCTTGTTAGGTTTGGGATTTAGCATTATGTTATGGTGCATTATAGGATCATTGTGTCATTTTGGAAGGGTTGGTTCTTTGTTTACATGGTACAGGCATGTTCACACACTGCATGTTTATGCTATGTTTCAGGCAGCCTGGGTTTGATATGCAGCTAGGGTGGCTCCAGACTGGGTCCTTTCTGTGTGGAGTTTGCATGTTCTCCTGTGTGGGTTTCCTCACACATTCCAAAAATGTATGTTTGGTGAATTGGAGATGCTAAGTTTCCCCTCTGACAAGTGTGAAACCTAATCTAGTGTCAAATCTACTAACCTGTCATGAATGCAACTACTGTATGTAACTCATGATGTTAAACTCCTACTAAATAACATTGTGTTGTTAGAACCCATTACACTAAAAAAGGGGGAATCATATCACAAGAAACTCTAGAGCAGTGCTCCTGATATGCAACTTTATGCGATCCTTACTTGCTGTGTAGTTGAGTGGCTATTCTATGTGCCTATACTATGTGCCTATAATGGGCTTTTGGACATGATAAAGGAGCACAGAGGTTAAAGTCAGGAAACACACATGGGAAAAACCAGAGCTAGAATTTGGGGGAATGAGAACTCTTATGATCTGGATCACCATATTTGTAGGCTGCTGATGTTTCTTGGAACTGAAGTCTATGTTCCATGCCTGTGGCATGGGCAAAGTACTAACAAACCAGGTGTCAAGACAGTATAATTTTGTTTGTTATCCAAGCTACTGAAGGTCAGACGGTCCTGGGTTCAATCCCCAGGTGAGGCGGTATGGGTCCTTTCTGTGTGGAGTCTCCATGTCCTCCCCATGTCTGCGTGGGTTTACTCCAGCTACTCCGGTTTCCTCCCACAGTCCAAAGTCATGCAAAGCTAGGTGAATTGGCTATACAAACAATTGCCCTATAATCCTGGTGTGAGTGTGTGAATGGCTGTGTGTCTGCTATCCAGTGTTGGATGGTTGTATGTTGACTGAGAAGGGAGTTATATAAATAATGTTCATTCATTCATACTGAAGTTGTAAATGTTATCTGGGTTTCCCTGCTCAATAATGCTAAAGTAGTCCTTAATGTGGTAAGGTTTATTTGGATACCATTTCTGCTTACAATGCATGTACCTCTGAGTCCAGCACGTATGTCATTGTATCACAGCAGTTAGTGAAGTTCTATGCTAAATGTGATTGGCTACCATTACAAGAACCTTAAATGTTCTGTATTGTTTATAGTATATTATTTATTATTAGGATGTGTTTAGAGCTGATCATTGGTTTATGGAATTATAGGTTCTGTGAGGATTTCAGTCATACACAGAGTAGGTTGTGTTGATGTAGTAACGTCACAGAAAATCTGCTAGGGGATTACATACAACACAGGAATTGCAGTGAGAAACACCACAAACCACAACCCTAAAGATATTAGTTTGTACAAAAAAGACACTGCTTCTTACTGAGGAAAATAATTACTCAAGTGCTGATATTCTTGTCCACTGAGGATACAAGTCACTTGATGCTGTTACTATACTCTATTGATGGTGAGAATCACAAACCGCAATGATGCAGCATTCAGGCTATAAAATCTAGCAGATGTAGATGGTGAGATCCTTGTCACTACCTCATGACTCATGACACTCCTCTTCATGCTGCCAAAGAGGTAGCCATAATGTATGTTGAATGCCATTTTAGTAGGCGTTTTAGGAAAGTGTAACTTGACCTGCATTGAATTATGTTTGCACAAACATTTCCTTTGCTCTATGAGCTAACTTGTCTTTAGACAATGGAGCTCCTTTATGATGTTCACCAAAGCACATAAACAGCTAATTAGTAGCCCACAAATTGGCAGTTACTGCTACACAGTGGGTACAAGGCACACCCTCATCTGCAAACATAGACAGGTTGATTAGTTTTTTAATATACTGTGGTGAGAATTGCAGAAATGTTGGGTTCATCTATTATATGGTTCCCAATACAGACAGGGTGAGCTGACTTATTGGGCACACAGTTCTTGTCTGGCCATAATGATGGCCTGCAAAAAAAAGCTGCCTTAAGCAAAAGATGCAGCTATTTCTGACTCCAAAATATCATATGTCGAACAAGATAAGGAGTTTATACCCAAATGTTACCTGCTTGCTACTGGTGCATACATGAAGCAAACACAATCACGACCCTGAATCTGACCTTTTAAAAGATGCATAATTTCAGGTTGTTTGGTCTGTTGTGCCACAGTGACCGTTTCATCAAGGATCACAGGTCTAGTCTAATTGATAATATGAATGGAGACCCTATTTACTCAGACAGTATCGGACTCAACAGTTAGGAAGGTCATAAGACCTGTTCACTTCTAATGCCTGCTTGCCCAACCTCACCATCAGTTATGACTTTGTGCCCCTGATGTAAACTAGACTTGCCTCAAACTACAGTTTTCTTCTGTGCTGAGCATTCTGTCAATATGAAATGGCAAAGGAACATATTCCAGCTCAGTATTGAAAGTCTTAAAATAGGCAATAATTGTCCATTTGCATTTTCATGACTACGTCCATAACTGAGACAGCTCTGTCTTCAGTCAAGCTTATCAGCCAGGTGAATGAATATGCTAAAAGCCCTGCCGTGACCGGCTCTAAGGTGACTTGTACACACTTTGTGATGACTCTGGGTACCAAAACTAACCCAGAGGGAAGGTATTTCACTACGTCTCACTGCAGAACAATTGCCCGCAAGATATCCTACAGCAAATGAAATCTTTCTGGTCTATATAAACCAATAAGTATAATTAGAGGTGCTCATAACACTACAATTACCATCACTCAAGGTGTGCATTAACAAAGGACAGAACACTATAGTTAACATCTATAGTTGTACCTGGTATGACCATGTATATGACAAATAAAATTTGAATTTGACTTTGATTTTTAATACTTACTCAACTTAATACACTGAGATTGGGACAGAGGGCAAGAAGGACTTAGTGGGGCCTTTTTTATAGGCTATACTTAGTGCTTGTCAATAACCTGAACATCAGTGATGAGGTAATAAAGTAAACATCAGTGATGAGGTAATAAAGTGAACGGGTAATAATCACATGCTAATTTGTTCATTTATTACATAATTAGTTCATTATTATTTATGAAGTATGCTGATAAGCCTGTGATGAGTGATGAGATCATAGCTAAATATGTTTAGATTAAATTTGTTTAAGCTAATTAATTATCCCACTACCCTATATCTTCTGGGTGTGATAATTTGATATGCTATAGCTAGTAAACTAGTTGATGAATAGGCTAACTGTGAACTAGTGGCTTTACCAAAGAATTGATAGGGTTACAGACAAATTATTTGAAGCTTACATTAAAGAACTAAAAGATGTAGTTTGGTGAAATGTAAGGATGAGTACACTGATGAGTGTATTATTATGAGGTAATCAGTGATCTGACTGCCACAATCAATGTAATGTCTTAGTGCACCAATGACACTATCATTATATTAATAATTAAACTCATTTATGTTTTCAGATAAATGAATGGACTAATTGAGTAATAATTGATTAATATACACTGAAGTAACAGAAAAACTGGTACTAGAGCCTATGCAAAATACACAACAATGCCACTTATGTACATCATTGAATGCGCCTGCCAGTGCGGATATAAAGCAATAGACATCTACGGAAGCTTCTAGAGCGGTTTCCGATGAGAGAATGGCACATTATCACAATTTTGCAAGGTTTAATAGTTGGAGCTTGTGAGATGGGTCATAGCATTTCTGAGGTAGAAGACTACAAGAATTCCAGCAAAACCTCTAACTTACGACAACGGTGTGACTGTAAAAAGACTCTGGGTGAATAGTTTCACCCGATAGTCGTGCAACACTGCCTCAAGTAACATTGGGATTCAATGCTTGGGCCTCAACAAACATCAGCGTGAGGACTGTGCAACGTTCCCTCCAAGATCCTGAGGGGGACCAACAAAGTATTAATTTTTTTGGAACTTAGTGTACTTTAATAGCTGGTTAATTAAATTATCAGTACTGTAGGTTGTTGTTTGTTTTCACTTTTTTCACTTGATTTATATCATATCATATATCATATCTACATATATGTGGGGTGACATGGTGGCTTGGTGGGTAGCACTGTCGCTTCACAGCAAGTCAGCCTTGGGAGCAGGGAGCAGTCTGGGTCCTTTCTGTGTGGAGTCTGCATGTCCTTCCCGTGTCCACCTGGGTTTACTCCGGGTACTCCGGTTTCCTCCCACAGTCCCACAGTGTGTGTTTGTGTGTTCCCTACGATGGATTAGCACCCTGTCTAGGGTTGTTCCCGCCTTGTGCCTTAAGGTGTTTGTTTGTTTTCCCTTTTTTCACTCTCCCATGACCCTGAAATAGGAATATGTGGTTAAGATAATGAAATGAAATATCTATATGTTATTATAGCACGTCTCTCCCGACATGGTGGCTTGGTGGGTAGCACAGTCGCCTCACAGCAAGAAGGTCCCGGGTTCGATCCCCAGGTGGGGCGGTCTGGGTCCTTTCTGTGCGGAGTCTGCATGTCCTCCCAGTGTCCGTGTGGGTTTACTCCGGGTACTCCGGTTTCCTCCCACAGTCATGCACGTTAGGTTGACTGGCGTCTCTAAAGTGGCCCTAGTGTGTGAATGTGTGCGTGTGTGTGTGCCCTACGATGGATTGGCGTTGGGTTGTTCCTGCCTTGCTCCCTATGTGGCCGGCTAGGCACCATGACCCTGAAAAGGAATAAGCGGCCAAGAAGATGAATGAATGAATGAATGAACAGGTCTCACCCCTTCATGTGAAGTTATGGCAGATTTCTAAGTGGGTGTGTTGGATCCCAGTCAGGGTTGAATGCCACCTCTGGTGACTTACAGTAGTGCACTTATTTTGGATGACACCACGTTAAAGTAAACGAAGCAGAACCCAAGCACAAGTGTTTATTTTGTAATCCGGCCTGAGCATCGGTGCAGTCCAATTTGGTGGACTAAAAACCCACCTAAAGTCTGTTCATCGATCAGGACAGAAACGTTTGCACTTCGAGTAGTAAACAATCTGAGCAAACGCGTGGCGATGCGTAGACTGTTTAGTATTTTCCCTTGGTCGAGAATCGAGCAGTCCAGGCCACGCGACCGCTTCAGGTCCATTACGGGCAACATTTGATTTAACGAGTTTGTTTTTCTGTCATCTTGCCCGGTCATGGACGCTAGGCAGTGCTCGTTCTCTTCAGTTTACGAGGTCGCCCACGGTGCAGCAGCGCGCTGCTCGCCTAAACCATTACCTAGTAGTAGTGGATATGTGGGTACACAATGTACGACTGTGCTTTTGATGTAAAACAACTGCGCAAGAGACGGATTAGCGGGCGGGAGAGAAGAGGAGAGGAGTGGAGGGGAAGAGGAGGGAGGGAGGGAGGGAGGGGAGGGAGAGGAGGGGGCGCAGGAGAAGGGGGAACTTGAGTGTCGTACGCAGTTGCACAATGTTCATCTTCACGGCTCCATCAGTGCACGTAAAGCTCGCGCAACATCCCTCCGTTTAGCGTTTCGGCTCACACTCGAAATTAGCTGGAGGATATACTACGCAGGTTGGGAAAGGGATTGAGGGGGAAAAACAATATCTTCTTGCAGTCTGGGTAAGTCCAGGCTCATTTTATATAAATATATAACAGATATACATACACACACACACACGCACTTGGGAATGATTATTTTCTGAATCGACTTTTTTTTTTTTTTTGGCCGCCTTTCGGAGTGTGCTGTACTGCCTTCCTATTTAGGCCACGGTAAAGCGTTAAACCGCGGGTACTTTTACTAAATGAGTTTGGTTGTTTCGTTTGGCGGCTGCGAGCTTGTAGATGAGCACAGTGTATCTCCGGGAAGCGGAATGATCAGAGGGGTCCCATCCGTGCCTGCCTCTAGGTAACTTGAACATTTATCATTATTATTTTTTTTCCTGAACACTCACAAGCGTGGTATTTTGCAATCTCCGTGCATGACCTAATGCTGAAGGCAGCACTGTTTTATATATATATATATATATAGTCTATTGTCAGTGTCGCTTACTTGCTCAGTAAGTGTGCGTATTTCTACCCTAAACTGAGTGCAGAGAGCAGGCGAGTCTCCTGCACAACACAAGTAGCCCTCCACTGCGTGTTCTTCTCCACTGATGTGGCGGAAACGCCATTGTAACATTGCTGCCAATTAATTACCCCGTGTTTCTCTGGCCCTTCGTGCTCGTCTTGTGTTCTAGTTTATTCTATTTTCGGAGCACCAGCTTATAACTAGGTCAGGGAAATAGTGCAGAAACGGCAGTAGGCTCCTGGTTTTAAGTTGCTCAGTAGACTCGATGGCAATCTCAGTCTCTTTTCAGGAGCAATTCATGGACAACTCAATTCAGGGAGCAAAAAGGAACACCAGGCTGTCACCTTATCCTTGTTGCTATTCTTACATCCAGGGTACTGCTATTTAAAAATGTACAATCATGTCACCACTGCTGCACCACATGGCACAGTCATGGTGCCAACATGTATGCCTATTGCTATAACACATATATTTCTGATAGTTTCTGTTAGAAACTGTTTCCGTTAAAAGCCTTAAATGCTTTTTTTAATGGCACTGCTAGTGAGGTAAGTGAGGTAAGATCTGAAAAGTAGTACCTTGCCAAAGGCTGACTGCACTTGACAGCGGAAGGACATGAGTGTATCCTTCACGCAAACGAGATCTACTGAAATAGACCTGAAGAGAGAACGTGTGAAAGTGAGATGAAAGCGGACAGGAAAGGAGGTGAGGGGATCGCTTCGCTGATGCGAATGCTTGCACCGGTGGAGCTCAAGAAGGCAGGGGAAAGAAAGAAAGAAAGATAGAATGATAGTGGATTAAAATCATTTCAAGAATGCATGAGATCATGTAAATATTTTGCCAAAAAACATCAGTCTGATCTGCAAAGGGTTTCGGTCAAACCAATCAGGGGCCATACCTTATTCTACTTGTTTAATCAGTTGATCTTGGTTTTCTAATGAATATGACTTCCTATTATTCTGAAATGAAACCCTGCACTTTTGTGCAGTTACCCCTGTATTACGGAGATGAGTTGTTTTTTTTTTTTTTGAAGAAGAAGAAGGCTTATGGTCCAGGATGCAAATAATGACTTCTATTCGGTAATTTAATCTGATGAGTCAGTTCATCATTATTAGGTTTCAGTTCGCAGTTTACAAAGAAGGGACCTGTTTTTGCTATTATGGAAAGTAATAAAATGCATACAGAGAGAGAGAGAGGGAGAGAGAGAGAGGGAGAGAGAGGGGGAGAGGGGAAGCAGTTGGACTCTTAGAAGGGTTAGTAAGCCTGTGGCAAAACCTTCATAGGAAGGAGGTAGAAATAAGATAAATGATTGCGGTAAACTTTGAAAAGCAGGCATAGTTCCCAGTGAGGGAAAAAAAAAGACCCTAAAATACCCCCGTTTCGCTTTGCTCTTGAACTGTGCTACTAATAGCTACAGTGTATGTATGTACACACACACAGGCTCATGCTGCTCTGTGCTGTCTCTGCTTTCCTCGGGCCATTTTTCTTTTTATCATTCCTTTGGGATTACTTTTTTTCTGGCACCAAATTGTAAATGGAGTAAACTTTGATATTACTCTATAAATCAAACGCGTTTGAACGTTTTCTGCGCTGAATTCATACAATGCTTTATTGTCACCATGAGGAGGGCCTGGATATTTCAGCTATTAATCAGGTGCTGTTTTATTTATTTGAATACATGCGGTATTGATGTTATTCAGCGACTGTGCCTCCGAGTGATTTGAAACGCACGGCGTCAAATTTGTCGTTCAACACCTCCAACACAGCTTTAGATTGCATGTCCTGGGTTGGATTAATGTGTTCTTTCCCTCAGGCAATAGGCTGTGCTGTGGATTTTATGCTTCCCCTGTGGAAGTTAATGCACTGAGGTCATCATTCAGGATTGTTCTTAGAAATTAGCTCACACTGTGCAGTAAAGCACCTGCCTTTTGGAGTCCTCACAACATTCTGGGAAAGAGTCAGTGGGAATTTTAGCAATGGCTTGTTTACAGGAAAAATATACAGGAATGTGGTTTGATGAGATATAATCTCTAAGGCTATGATTAGAGACACAGCAATAGGTGATAAAATGTTCTATAACTTTATTATTATAATAAGAGTATTAACATTGACTCTGTTTTCTTTTTGTCCCCATTCCTATAGGCCAGGAATATAATGAAAGAAGACTACAAAGATTTGGAGATTTTACATTTTCACTTATCTTCATACCTGGATTTGTCATCATCTTAATTTAATAGCTCCATAGCTCTGCTTTCTCCTGCTACTCTCCTGTTTCTATACCGAACGTCCACATGGATAAAAAAAGGAAGAACGATTTACCTCCACCAGCACAAGAGAGAGGAAGAGGGTACGACGGGACAGAAGGTAGAAAAAAAACAAGAAAGACCAAATCAGAAGAACTGGATTTCTTCTCTGAAGGAACTGATGGCAGTGATAAGCAACTGCAGGATGTATCAGTTAATGAGGATGACCATTCAGAGGGTAATATGAAAGCGAAGATCAGACCTGGGGCAAAACGAACCAAGAAACCCCCGAAGAGCCTTGAGAACTTCATTTGCCGACCTTCTGTTCGAGTGTTTCAGAGACCTGAACCTGTAGGGCAAAGTGTCTGCAAACGAAGAGATGGCATAAGTGCTAAAACGAGACGCTACAGTCAGTTATGTCATCCTGTGCAGAAGAAATGTAACACTGACTCACTGGCAACAAAAGACAGTTCAGCGATGACAGATACTGATCCATCAGAACTTTCTCCCTCCTCTTTCATGCCTTCTAATGTCATGTCTCCTGCTTCAGACTCTTCTACTACAAGGACAGTTAAAAAGGTAGGAGCCAGTCATTTTATGCTTAGGGATTATGTTTGTTTTATTAATGTCTGAAAGAAACTTCTAAAGGTCAGAATAAATAAAGATGCTTTTCAGAGGGCTGCAGGAAATAGTATTATGAAAAATATGACATGAAATGTGCTTGACTGTCTTGAGTATAACATCTACATGGAAATGATGCACTTGATAGTTTGAAAATTAGTTGAAAATTGAAATTAGTCTGGATAACCGACCTATGTTACAGTTGCTTTACAACTTTGTAACTAACAGTTAATCTATTTTTGCCTCACCTACTTTCTGTGCCTGTTGTAACTTGACACTGTTTTTTTTTCTTTCTTTCTCTGTACTCTTTTTCACTCTCTACCTTCACATTTAGTCATTTTCTTATCAGTGTTTGATCAATTGATATTGTTACTCTCCCTCTTTGCTTGTCTATCATATTCTTTTACTTGCTGCTTTATGCCTTTCTTTCTCTCCTTTTGTCCTGTGGCGCAGACTGTGGTCATATGGTCATGCACATTTTGTTCTCTTTCTATATCTTACACTGAAAAGTAGACATTGAGCAATAGTCTAGTAGTAGAAATCAAGAAAAAGAAAAGAAAGGAAACTTGGATTACTACTTATCATGCATCATCTGTTTTGACAGGTCCTCCCAAAACAAACTAAGAAGACAGATTTAAAGTCTGATATAACACTACAGGAAACCCTAGAGCCATCCAACAAGCTGTCAATTTCTCACAAGATAATGCATAATACTCACATAAAGCAGACGTACTCCTCCAAAAATCCTCCTGATTCAAATTCCACATCCCACCAGGACTCCAACCCACAAGAGTGCATTAATGTTCTTAATGAGGACAAGACACAGCAAGGTCAAGCCAGTCCAAACTCCAGCTATGGAAATCTAAGCGAAGCTAGTTTACATACTGGGTCATCCAGGCTAGCATCCTGCTTTCAAAAAAATGGCTCAAAATGCAATGAAAGTAATTCGGAAATGACTTCCGGTTTGCATTTGAGCACAAAGAAGGGTGAGGGCTGTGTAGATGATCCCAACCATGCTGATGTCAGAGTATTAACTAATGAAAAGGGTAACCACCAAAATGGCTCTGCTGATGAGCCAAGTCCTTGTACAAATGACCTGCCAGAACACACCACCTCCTTCCAAGAAACTGATTCCCCATCCTCCAGTAAGTGCCCTGACACCACATCAGACCTCTCAGAGAATAGTAGAGGAGGCAAAGGACTGAATGAAAATAAGGAAATAACCATGAAATCCCTCCAAAATTCTGTCCCTGAGCCCAAAAATTATGGCAGCACAAATGGATCGAATATTGATGAGCATGGAAAGCAAGTTAAGCATTGTACAAGCCAAGAGCAAGCAGAAGTTCACTCTTTGACTGAGGCTAACAACTCTGAAGGTTCTACTTTAAATCCTCAAGTTTCTCCTGCCCCAGTAAAACCTCTGATTGACGGCTTATCTTCAAACAGCAAGCAAGACAAAAAACTATCCAAGAAACGACAGGTTAGAAGTCTTCGCAGCAACAAGTTCACAAGCATGGCCAATGAGGTTACTCATAGTCCTGTACTAGACAGCGGTTCACAAAATGAAACTCCATTCTGTAGTTCTTCAGATTCATTGTCCTCACCTCAGTGTGAACAAGATCTAGTTGGACAACCTCCTAAATCACAACCTCCTCAGAATTCAAAAAATTGCAATTTAGAAATTTTATCACCAAATAATCCACCATGTAGGAAAAGGGGTAGACCAAAAACAAACAAATCAGGGGTACAGTTTCAGGCTAACAATTCTCAAGTGTCTGTTTCTAATCCTCCAAATGATCAAAATCCAGAAGACCCAGAGCCGCTACTTGAAAAGAAGCAGACAAGGCCTATGGCAAGAAAACGTGGGCGCCCCAAACAGACTTTTTCTATCCGAGCACAGGAAATTCAGTCTGAATTAATCTCTAAGAAACAGGACCCTGGAGACCTTCATATTACCTCCAAAGACAAAGCAAGAAACATTCAAAAGTGCAAGAAAAGCAAAAGAGTAACAATGAAGACAATCATTGGAGAGATCAATAAGATGAAAGTGAAAAGGAAAGATGAAGTGCTCACACAGATTCTGTTGGGACAGAAGCAATATGACACTATGGATATTTCTCACGAGGGCACGGAAAGAGATGCGGACAGTCCAGATTCTGCCGCAACGCACTCCTTGTCTTCTCTTGTGTCATCGTTTGGTGGCAAACTGGGTTCTCAAATTAATGTCAGCAAAAGAGGAACGATCTATATGGGAAAGAGGAGAGGTCGCAAACCAAAATGTCAGACAAGCTCCAATATTTCCTCCCAGAAATCTACACAGATGTTCCTAGACAATCCGCAGTTTACCCCCAGGTCTGCTTTTGTGCAGTCATCATTAGATACCCAAAGTATTCCTGTGTCCGACTCGTCTAGCACACTTAAAAATATCGCCTCATCTTCATCATCTGGGAGGAGTTCACAGCTAAATTGTAATAACCCAAAAATCAAAGCAACTTCCTTTAAACAACTCAGTGAAAATTCCCAGGCTCACTGTGAAGGTCCACTGACTAAGAGTGGGGAAGGAATTAATGATAACACCACATCAGACAGGGGTGAGAGGAATAACAGGCTGGATGAAGGCTTGGGATTTTGCTCAGCACCAGCCACAGGTCCTGTATTCACAACGTCTGGTGTTTCTGGGAGTAACTCTTTCCAGGGTAAACCGAAGACTCTTTCTTTCTTACCTTCAGAGCACCTTTTTTCTGCTCATTCACCAGTAGGCTCTGGAAGGCCACAAAATTCCAGTCCCTCATTGACATTCCCAGACCAAGAGGCACATAAGTTTAAATGCCATAGGAAGGGCCATCACTGCCTTAGTCGAGAAAAGCTTCGAAGGCATAAATATAAATGTAAGAAGAAGTATATGCAACTCAAAGCCAAATGCCAAGACCCTGAATTCCTCGCTGATATTGACGACTTAGTTGTCAGACTGAGTAAGATCCGTATTGTACAACGCACCCCCCGAACAAACCTCGGTGATGATGGTAAGACAGCTGGAAGACAGACTGTAAAGGGCAAATGTCAATCCTATGATAATATTCAGTGCCTACAAGAAAAAGTTCACCCCCCAGCCATGTTTCAAATTAACCTTAGTGGGTACTATTCGCCACATTCTGCCCTGTCCTGTGAACCCCTTCATTATGTTAGAATGGCAAATATGAGAAGGAAGCATGGCTGCTCCTCTGAGCCAAGCGAACAAATTCTTACACATTTCCCTGTAATGCACAAACTTGGATACCCATACCCAGGTAGTGGATTCATCCACCCATCCTACAAAGTACCGTTCACAACCGCCTCACTTGGTTTTGGACTCTGTCGAGGATACCCGTCCGGTACAGCGTTGTATCCTCTTCCTTTTCCACCATCATATCTGCACCACTATGCTAAGAACCCTATTATAAGCCCGTCTAAGTTCCACAAGAAGAGGACCAAGTTCCCAAGGCAAGACTCTGCAGCCTGGGGACAGACCACATTTGGGGCATATCCTAGGATGACCCCACACTCCTCCTGTGACTGTTTCAACACAGAAAGTGGGCAGAGGCAGAAACAGAAAGAGAAAGGCAGAGGAAGGCGGGATAAACATGGCATGATGACAGAAAGACAGCATGGAAATGATGCATGTCTTTGGCTTAATAAAACCACAAAAGACAATGACAATTCAGGAAGCTGTTCATTAAACTCTTCTTCGCCCTCCCCAGTGTTCTCACAAATCCAACAGAAAGACAAAGCCTTTCCTTTTACACGATTAAATCCACCAAACCTGTGGCAGGGAGGAGAAGTAAGATGGTCAGAACATCAGCCACCGTGGGGTCTTGGCAACAAAAACCGACACCAGTCCACGGAAACACCTGAAATCAATTCGCTGGGCCATGAGAACACCTTGAAAAGTCCAGAGAAAAGTCCTGATGGGAACTCAGCATCAGCTCAGCAGTTACATAGGAGAACTCAGTCTTTCTTAAAACAGCCTACACTTGTTAGCAGTCAAAAAAGGCTCATGAAGTCGAGAAAGGGTGAAGGGCTTTCCAATGTTTCCAAGGAACATGCTAAGACATCTGTGCAAGAGTTGTCTTCTGGAGTTAGGAGAACACCAGGTAAGGTGGACCAATCGGTTTGTCGTTAATATTTTCTTTTGTTCTGTTTTTTTTTTTGTGTTTATTGCACGTTTTTAAAAGCAGGGAAGTACTTTGCAGTTAAATCAGAGCAGCTTGTATTATATTTGGGTGTCGTTCTGCTCATTTACCACCCACTGTTTAACTGATGGCATAAGAAATGAGAGTGCAGACTGCTTTTTTCCTGTCTGTGTAGTTACTACTAGAGATTCTAGTTGGCAGACAAAGTGCTTTCAGACGTGTAAGCTCTTACGTATGTTTATATAAGCATGCGGATATGCTATGATCTGCGATGTCCTGGCACTCATTTCGTCGTTAAGTCTGTATAGCACTGCTGACTACAGCATTCTGTCCTTTTGTTCTTGAATTATTTTGCAGTGATAGTACTGTATAAATGCACGCAAAAGCAGGTGCTGGAGGGTTGCGAATTCCTGACTTTTGTAGCACTTCTATAAATCAAACTCGCTGCACACAGTAGCCTGCATTCAAGTCGAAATCTTCCTCCGAACCCTCCCTGATATCGGAAATGTGCCTCGGTTTTTCTCAGTGCATTTTATTTGTTGGTATCCTGCTATTAGTTTTTTAATGAGGCTCTAAGACACCAATGGAGTGGGAGTACTATTTAGCTCATTGTTGTTTAGTTAAACATATGGCAAGAAACAAACCTCAGCATGTGAGGAATATAACTGAAACCACTGGGTGGTGCAGCATGTTTGTGGCGTCCTCTGGGTATTTGTAAGTGGAAATACAGACATGCCATGTTTTCCTTGTATATACACTACATCTATGTTGTACCTGTTCCCACTTTATCAGGTACATCTTCCATCTTCACAGTTATCTATCCCCATGTAAGGGACAACCATAGGACTCCTGCTGATATTATTTAGGCAATGGATCATTTTCAGCACAGTAATGGTGTAGGGTATTATGCACAGCTGTGCCTAATTGCTGGACATTATATTAGACCCGTCCACCTTGTAGGTCTACTCATGTCTGGGTTAATTGTCCTTGCCCCACCCATCGGTGTTAGTTTCTGACCACTGGAGCGCTGTTGACAGGATATCTATCTGCCTATTTGGCAGACTGATTTCCGCACTGTAGTGACATAGAGGTGACACTGGGGTCACTGCTGTGACAGACTCTGCACAGTAGTGGTCCTGTTGTTGGTTCTTGCCACTGATGGATAGGGTAGAGAGGAGAAATAGTGCAAAGAAACACAGGGGTTATAGTGAGCACTGTAAATGCAAGAAATGACCTATATGCTGACTTTACCTAATAATATGACAGCTCTTCACGACAGAAGATGACACTTATTGACTGTAGGTGACTTACCTTTACTTTATCAGATATTCAGGGCAAACCCCAGGATGCAAAACAATCTTCTTACTGATCTCAAAATATGGAAAAGAATATAAATGTATTTTAATAAAATTTACCCCCCCAAAAATATATGTAAAAAACACTTCCCAAACACGGCGGCACAGTGGCGCAGTGGATAGCGCTGTCGCCTCACAGCAAGAAGGACCCGGGTTCGATGCCCGGGTGGGGCGACCTAGGAAATTTCTGTGTGGAGTTTGCATGTTCTCCCCGTGTTCGCGTGGGTTTCCTCCGGGT
>JANCOA010000049.1:19685902-19696810 GCA_024363135.1 Leptodoras oyakawai
TTGTATATGTCATTCCCAAGACCAATTGACGCTGTATTGGCCGCAAAAGGAGGCCCTACACCAAACTAATAAATTATTGCGGTCTAAAATGACAGGTGTTTCAGTTTCATTGTTTAACCCCTGTATATGCTTTGTGGATGCATCAGGTAAATTCCACAGGCATGAGCATTCCTCACATAGCAGAGGTTTCTTTAAAAGTGCTGTCAGGTGTTTTTGTCATTGTTGTAAATAAAATGGATTCAAGGAAGTTTCTTGGCACTGTTTCCTGTAACTCAGTGTGGCATAGTATAAGAACGATTCTACCACTTTCAGTTTTAAATACTTCAGGGGCATTGTGCTGAGAGGAAAGCTGCATCGACAGACCGCTCTGACTAACGTGATTCAAGTCGAGGAACCAAAGTATCAACTCAACCATGGCTTCTGATTTGGCCCATCAGATCCGCTGTGCTGTGTGTTGGAATGATGTAAGAGATCCAGTATGTCTTCCGTGTGAGCACTTCTACTGTAGAGGATGTATTACCGAGCATATGACCAGAAACGCTGCTGACTGTCCAGAATGCCGTAGATCTTTTACTCAGGATGATATCAGAGTTAATCGAGTTGTAAGAAACTTGGTGGATGCGGCCAAACGGCATCTGAGGGAACATAAAGCGCTGATTGAGTCGACGGTGTCTGTCTCCACCGGGACCTTGAGCCACAACCGAGACTTCACAGAACAATGCATTTACCATAAAGAGAAACTCAAGCTTTTCTGTGTGACAGATCAAAAACCCATTTGTATAATCTGCAAAGAGGATAAGACACACCAGGGACATCATTTTAAAACTTTGAATGATGCATTCCATGCCAAGAAGGTAAATTCACTGAGGTTACAAATATTTTAAGCGTTTAACTGGTTTTGAAGGGAATTTCCTTGTTTGTCTTGTTTGATTGTTTCCTTAGGAAAAGACATCTGAGGCTCTGGAAACTTTGTTTAGCATCGAAGACACACTGGTTGATTTGTATAATGAGCAGGCTAAAGAGATTCTGAAAACAATGGTAGGTGACATAACACACTTCAGAGAGAAATGTTGTGCCAATTGAGACTAAAAGGCACTTTTTATTTCCCCAGGAGAAATCCAAGTCACTGTCAGACCAGATCTCTGCCCAGTTTACGAAGCTTCACCAGTTCCTGAATGACAAAGAGAGGGAGGTGCGGAACCAGCTAGAGGAGGAGGAAAGTGAAATCCTGAACATAATGGGAGTAAACATGTTCACGATGGAAGAAATGTTGTCAGACTGGAGAGAAAAACAAGGAATGGCGAGGTCAGCTTTGGAGATGAATCAACCTCGCCAGTTCCTACAGGTTAGAAACGAATTGTTCTACTTAATAAAACTTTAAAGTAGAAGTGATATGAGTTAAAGAGAATTAATCTGATTCTTTCTGGTATACTTGTGTGCCTACAGTGGTGGAATGAGAAAGGACGTTTTATAAATAGGGAAATATTCTCATGCAAAACAACGTGAGTATCTTATAGAAAGAAAATGCATTGCACAATTTCCAGCAGTGGCTCTCTAATGAAAGGAACAATGATTGTAATGATTTTTAGGCACCTAACTCTGCAGGATGTTAGTGTTATCCCAGACACCCTGTCTCTTGGCCCCTATGAGACCCACCTACAGTTCTTTGTGTGGAAAGAGATGCTTAGATTCATCCAGCTAGGTGAGAGGACAGTCTATCTGACTGTCTGTGTGTGTTTGAAATGCAACATATCTGAGCTTATAAGTTAGTTATCTTAACCTCTACTATTTTCTCCCCTAACAAGTGCCTCATCACCATACTGTGGAGGACAGAGGGGATCAAAGCATAAGCATTTCTCCCAGTGGACTCTCCATCCAGCCCAAGAAGGTTTTGAAAATCCAAAAAAACAAACCCAACTCACTTTGGCTGAAGACAGTGTCTTCGTTTAATACAGGGAAACACTTCTGGGAGTTGGATGTGGGGAAGAAAGTGGACTGGGGCATTGGAGTTTGTAGCTGTGAATCAGGGAAAATTGTCAATGACACAGTGCTTTGCTTCAACTCAGGCTCTGGCTACCACATCGAGCAGACCCACAGTACAGATATAACTACACTAGATCTTACCTCAGGGCCTAGGAAGATCGGCGTGTACCTGGATTGTGAGAGAAACCAGGTTTCATTCTACAATGCTGACAGAATGAGTCTCATCGATACCAGAGTCTTGTCAAAACCAGCACCTTATTCTCTTTGTCTTTCCCCTGGGCTTTACCTGGATGGAAAGAATTGCGATCCGCTCACCGTATGCTGGTACTAAAACTGACTTTTACTGACTGTAAAAGACCAAGATGATTTGTTAAGTAATTAAATTCAATAAAATGTCAAAAATTAAGATATTGTTTATTAAATCTACTTTATAGCACATTAGGTGTGGTTAATTTTCTATAACAGCAGTCTAACAATAGTTCCTAGAATAATACACTGCGAATAATACACTGCGAGCATTTCGATTCTGTAAAGACGGATAGACTGTATAAAGATGATTAATATGATCAAGTACACAAGCAAATGTGAAAATATTTTGAATATTTGCAAATGTAACTAATAATTCCTTTTATGAGATTATTATAAATCCAACCTAAGATGACGCAGCCTGTTTGTATTAATGTCAAGCTTTATTTTTTTGCTATACAATTGCTCCCTCATGGCCATAAATACTTCAAATGGCCATTTCCTGAACACTCCACGACACTGAATGTAACTATCAGTGAGTAAGACATGATGATTTCTTTTAATAATTAATAAAAAGTTGGGAAATCTCTCTACATAAGGTCATATCATAGCACCCTGTCATTGATTATTTTCCTATACCAGCACACTGTAATTTCTTTTCATTGCATCTGTGAAATTCTTGATGTGAAACCCGTTTATTGATTGTTATTATATAATTGTGGATTTTCCTGGGTCTTTAAAGTATGTACTGTACATTCTGTTGTAAAATGTATTTAAAATGTATTTTAATAAAAATATTATTTGTATTTTAATTTGTGATATTCCTTAAAAAAACAAAAATTATTATATTATTTTCAACATTATTCTAAATGCTTTTCATTTAAAAAATAAAATATCGTCTTTAAATGAACTAAAGCTAAACCGTTTGAGGTTTAGATTTCTATCCCAAGCAGATTCTATTCTAAGTAGGAGATACAGTTGCTAATTATAGAAGGAGAGGACAACAGAGCATTAGACAGAACAGTGGCTCATCAGTGCAAGCATTTTATGTTCAGTGGCAATCCAGACACCTGTTGCAGTTTTTCATCGCCGACACAACTCAAATCTGATTTTTGCAGCTCGCTTAATCAGTTTTCCTGGTAATTAAAAAGCGTGTACTGTATGTCTAATTACTCTAGCATACAGTACAGTACGTTGGGTGCCAGTCCAGATTTATTAGAGCCCAGGGTTTATAATGGGAGAATGCAAGTCAATGTCTGAAACATGTGCTTCCTCCCAAATATAGAATCCTGAGTAGAACATGCTGGGGGTGGAGGGGTGATGAACACATGCCCAGAAAAACCCTGCAGTCTGCTGAAGTCCAGTGTGGTGGACATATGCTGTCAGACATCTGATAGTCAGCAGCTGTTATTAGGACCATTGAGACTGAAAACAGCTTTTAGACGGACACAAAAGCTGATGTTTTAATCAATACGTCACAGAAGAGTTAGACGGAGATAGACCAACCATAAACACAAGCTGCTATGGATGCTCGGCTCTTCAAGCAGATTCAGTGTTCAGTGTGTTTGGGGGAATTTACAGACCCGGTGAGTCTGCTGTGTGACCACACATTCTGCAGGCAGTGTATCAGTAACCACTCGCAGACCAGCACCCGCTTAAGACTGTGTCCCGAATGCCGTCGACCGTATACTATGTGGGACCTACGATCCAACCGGGTCCTCAGGAACATGGTGGATGCTGTGAGGGAACACCTCACAGAACAACAAGCCATGAGAGACAGGAACGCCACTGCTGCGGGTGCCAGTGGACCGAGAGCAGGGTTGCTCGTGGAGCCAGAGAAGCTAGTGTGCCCTGACCACGATGAGAGACTCAAACTGTTCTGTGAAACGGATCAAGAACTGGTGTGTCTAATTTGTAGAGATGGTGATAAGCACCAAGGGCACAAGTTCAAACCGGTGGATGAGGCAGCAGAACCCAAAAAGGTCAGTGGAATACTGTGACAAAAATATGTAAACAAATACAACTACTACAAGAGAGTATGTAGGAATTCAGTAAAACACACAGGAACAAGACATAATCAGAATAATAAACGCAGGCAATTTTTTGAAAGGCTACAGACCATCTAAGTGTATATGTTGATATCATATTCTGTCACGCTGAGGCGAAGGCAGATGCGAGTACAATGTGAAAATTACTTTAACACAAAACACAAATAAAAACCACCATTAACAACCATATAGAGTCAGTGATAACAATCAGTGATAAGAACAAAGGCAAGGCAAACCATGACCTATACACACAAACTAGGTGAGAGTGATCTGGGCCATGTTATGCGCAGGGACTGCTGGGAAACACAGTCCACCGAGTCTATTCAACACAACCGTGAAACGAGTCTATTCAACACAACCGTGACATATTATGCATTATGGCTGATGAAATGCTCAAGCTTCTACAGTTTTATCACCCTGTGTTAAGCATTTATTAATCCAAAACATTTCTGTATTTTAGGAGATGCTAAAAGAGCCCCTAGCTTTCCTATCAAAGGAGAACAAAGAGATGGAAGAGCTGATTAACAAGCAGACCAATGAAATAAAAAAAACTGAGGTGAGATTAGTAACTGCTTGGAATATCTGGTGTACATTCACCATCTGGCCAGCGTTTGATATTTAGCAGTGATTAATGTCACTGAAGAGTCTCATTAATGGCTCTTTATTGGGTTGTTCATTCTGCAGTAAACAAAAATGATGCAATGATGCTTTAGTATCATGAAATAGTGACTTTATCACATGTTCTGCTTCTTCTTTTTTTTTTTTTTTTAAATCTCTACAGGAGCGGTCCAAGCAGCTTTCAGAACAAATCTCAGCTCAGTTCCAGGAGATGCACCAGTTCCTGAAGGAGAAGGAACAGGAGGTGAAAGCAATGCTTGAGAAAGAAGAGAGGATTGTGGTGGAGAAGATGCAGAAGAACAGAAATAACATACAGGAGAAACTAAATACAGGAAAAGAGCATGAAGAAGTACTAAAGTCAGTCATTGAAAGTGATCGGCCTGATGGCTTTCTACAGGTTCGACCTGATTCTGTTTCTACCAGTGAACATTAGTTTTAGTTTTCACTCACAGTTGCTAAAGGTGGGCGACACGGTGACTCGGTGGGTAGCACCGTCACCTCACAGCAAGAAGGTCCCGGGTCCAATCCCCGGGTGGGGCGGTCTGGGTCCTTTCTGTGTGTTAGGTTGATTGGTGTCTGTAAAAGTGGTCCTAGTGTGTGAGTGTGTGCGTGAGTGTGCGTGTATGTGCCCTACGATGGATTGGCACCCTGTCTAGGGTTGTTCCTGCCTTGCACCCTGAGCTGCCGGCTAGGCACCGGCTCTCCTGTGACCCTGAAAAGGAATAAGCAGTCAAGAAAATGAATGAATGAATGAGTTTTCTCAGGTTCTCATATTATATTATCCTGTCCATATCATATTCATCGTGTGACAGCCATCTCTATATTACATGCTGGGAAATGGATCTGACGTCTTCTTTTGGTTTGTCTACAATGTCAGTAGTAGCTGTTGACCTCTGGTTGTCTGGTTTACATTAAATGCCAGAGATGGGGAACAGAGTCACTCTTAAGTTGCATACAGAGTGACTTAAGACTTAACTTTGATTCATCCTGAAAAGACTTGAGACTCAACTTGGACTCAACATTTGGGAGTCGTGAATAATAACAATTATTATTATTATTATTATTATTATTATTATTATTATTATTATTAATTTTAACATTAAGGTAATGTCTGATGAGCTGAATGTCATTAAGGGCTTCATAGCTTAATGTCTTCATTAGAATAAGAGAGTGTAATTATGGTTTGACTCAGACCTCAATGAAGTGTCTTAGTGATAATTAATTATATTAAAATATTTAATAGCTAGATAAATGTTTGAGCATCAGGTAAAATTGAAAGATTTGGATTTAATAGACTATAAGACCACACATTTATTTAGTAGGTGACATTTCAGTTTGTACTCCTGACTAAAGGAGAAAGATTACAAGTAGAACAGTGAAAATGTGACACCCAAACACATGCCCTTGCCCTGATCAGCAGTTACCGCATGCACCAACTACTATAGAACATGCAGCCGATTTAGAGGAAGGAAACAGTAGGAAAATGGTAAAGAACCCTTCTGTTTCTGCTCTGCTGAATTATTGACAGTAATCATCCAGGCATTTAATGGCCAGGCCAGAGTGGAATTCATTTGGGTGGTGGTGGGGATAAATAATTCATCAGGGGTAAGGGCAGATCTGAGCGTGTGCAAGAGTTCCCTCTTCTCCAGCTGCCTCTGCATAATGAGAGTGGGAGGGGCTCAAGAAACGTGCAGCTCTGAGCAGTGGGCAAGTGAGAGAGAGAGAGAGAGAGGGAGAGAGAGAGAGGGATGCTGGCTAGAGCCGGTGGATGAGGTGCAACAGGGCGAGGCAGTGGAGGAGACTAGTGAAGATCCAAACATGTGGATGGGAGAGCGTACTGCTGTCCAGCGATGAGCACTATGCTGAGCCCCAAGATCAGACAGACGAGGCGAGGTAAGCAACGCACTGCTTCCCTCTGTCCACTCCCATCCCCTCCGCCTCTACACTTTGCACTGCCTCCTGTACTCTCAGCATCCTGCTTTCATCTCATGTCTCTTGATGTGCTTGTATGCCCCAGCCTAGATAATACCGCTCTGTTGCTTAGTAACCTGTTTTCATTTGATTAGTATGAATATTGACCTAAATGCTTCCCTGTTCCCTGTCCTGGTCCCTGTTTCCTCATTGAAGAAGTGATGATTCACGCTTTTTTATGAGCTGACGTAAAAAGGAATGTGGCATGACAGACACAAGTTATGACTTCATGATACAACGTGATATTTCTGACACATGATCCTTATGACAATAAGCAGAAGTCTTATGACTTGATATGATGATAGGGGTAGTGTCATTAAAGATGTAAGTCTGCTGTTGGTTCTTCTGCAAAGTTACGATTATGATTATACTGCAGATCCTTTTTTGTACTTCTGTGGTACATTGTAGTTTTAAGACTCAGGCACGGCGGTCTTGCGTGCAATATATCATAACAGCTATATGACAACTGTTTCAGCAGGCACTGGTATAAGTGTGAGATAATCAGTAGATGGTGGTACTTGCAGAATGACTAAATGTAGCTGGAAATCTTAAAATGGACCATTTATATACAGTGAGTGTGCATTGTCCTGTGCTGAGCATTTGTCTCTTGAAAGCAGGTTAAAGGCGTGGTGCTTGTCTGTTTCAGCACTAATGCATTCTGGCTGTAAAAAGCTATTTGTGGATTGATCCCTCTGCCTGCTGTGCAACATAATACGGGTACAGGGAGCTGAACCACGATGCTTTCTTGCTTACCTCTCCCTCCGTCATCCTGCATATGGAGCATGTCACGTTTGATAAGTGTTCTGGCTTCACCTGCCATGTTAGATGCTCCACTAACGTGTTTTTCTCATGTTGGGCAAAGAGCCGATGCCTCATTTTTTTTTGCTCTACACTGATTTATTACAACTGGAGCTCAGCCACTCACAGATCAGCTGTCAGTGTCAAAGTGAGTGTGTGTGTGTGTGTGTGTACCTTGTTTTATATCTTTGTGGGGAGCAAAGACATTTTGCTGGTCCATAAGGTAAGTGTGTTTTTTGTTGTAGTTGTTAGGGTTAGTCATAGAATTAATTAGCTGAAGTAATATTTTTAATGAAAATAAGATTATTAATAAAAAATATAAAATAAAACATTTTCAAAAATTCAAAAAGGGCCACAGGGCTTTTTCATTATTGAGGTTAGGGTTATGGTTAGGGTTAGGCATAGCAATAATTAATTATGTATGTGTGTGTGTGATTTTATTTCTGACTGAATATCAGAATAATATTTT
Organism: Leptodoras oyakawai; assembly: GCA_024363135.1. NCBI lineage: Eukaryota > Metazoa > Chordata > Actinopteri > Siluriformes > Doradidae > Leptodoras > Leptodoras oyakawai. The sequence goes on from JANCOA010000049.1 coordinate 19,694,036, forward strand.
CACAATGCTGTTTTCTTATTATTTATGGCTAATTATAATTAACTCATGGTGTAATGGTGCAGTAGAACTTTGTTGAACACATGCTTCTAATGAGACTAATGAGACATGGAGCCTAACGCTGAACTCCAGCTCATACTCATACTTATGGCAGCATGATTTTCATTAATATATGAGGTCTGTCTAGAAAGTAATGAGAATGAAATACCCGCACTCCAAAGGACTTACACATGAGGATGTTGTTTCAAGGTCAATTAGAATGGGATCTCAGATAAACAGTAGGACCCATTTGAGTTGCATTGTAGCCTTTGCAGTGCCCAAACATTTATTTTTGTGAAACCCCACTGAAGTGCTTTGTCACTGGAATAAGGAATGTGAGTTTGGAGCAATGGTATACAAACAAATTCTGCATGAAAATCTGTGCATCAGAAACTCTTAAAATGTTGAACAGAGGTTATGATCACCTGAGCGTTTAATAAGAGAGCCCAATTTCTTGAACAGAGTTATCACGGGAGATGCATCATGGGAGTTTGTGTACGATCCCAAGACAAAAAGAAGTGCTGAATGCAACATCACCACACCCAAAGAAAGCTCACATGAGCAAATCAAACATCAAGTCATCGGCTTTTTTGCTTCTCAAGGGATCGTCCGTAAAGAATTTGTACCAGAGGGTCAAACATAATTGTAACATTTTACCTTTGAGTTTTGGAACATGATGGAAACGCAGTGGAGTCACACTTCACTGGCTGTGAGAGAATCTTTTGCTGAAAAAAACATTCCAGTCCTTCCATATCCACTCCAACTTGGCTTCCTGTGATTTCCTCTTGTTCCCCATGATTAAAACGCATCCCCATGCTTAAACCCTATAGAGCGTGGGAATTCCATTCTCATTACTTTCCGGACACACCTTGTGAGACATGATTACAATGTTTTCTGAGAAGAAAGAGAAGCCATATTTGTATTTCGATCAAATCCAACTATTGCGTATATTTATTCAGCAGTGGTTCATGGCTCAGGTGCTTTGATTAATTGCTGTAAAGCACACGTGGATGACTGCCATCACAAGTGGAGGAAGTTTCATCTACTGATGAATTTGAATGTGCAGCCATGCAAGCTCTGGATACACTCACCATATTCTCTCAGTGTTATTGGACTGTTGGACAGAAGCTCTTGTCATTAACTATGTGCTGTTTAAAGTAGCCACATAGACATTTATGTACATGTCTGAGATAAGATTTATTGCCTGTCTTGAATGCTGGACCACCGTGAAAGAGCGCTACCCTCAGAGTTTCTGCTGGAAAATGCATGAGTCAGATCCATTTCCCAGCATGCCCGTTCCCTGGCAGGAATTGAGAGCCATTTGATTTGCTTTGCTTCAAGCATTTATGCCACTAGGATCATCACCGACCTGGACTGACTGTGAAGCATATTGTGCTCCAGACCTAGCCAGAATGTGTTACCTCTGGTAAAAAGGAACGAGACCAGCAGCAAGCCCAGCGCCATGCAGTATTCATTATCATGCTGTTCTTCATGCCATCCTCAAGGTGTCCTCATAAAATGACAATGAGCCACACTCCTAACTTTCTTCTTTTTTCTTTTTTCCTCTTTGATAACATCAATCCCTCTGTGGGCTATTTATGTTTTAGCTGTCTGAGCGGTTACAAATTAATTGTTAAATTAATACGTAACATAAAATATTCATGTCATATTAAAAACGGTGAGAGAGAGAAAGAGTCTAGTTTGAGGTCAGACACAAAAATGAATTCCCATAGTCCTAAAATGAGTAATCATAAATTATGTATAGATTTCATCAGTCTTCCTTCCTATTTTTAAATCATTTGGCAATAAGCAGGCAAGTGGGTTAATGGAAGAGAGCATGATAAGGCATCCAGCTTCTCTTAAATCTTAAACTCTTTAATCCTTAAGCTTCAGCTTTATATTTGTATTACCTGGCCTCAGCTTTTACTGTTAACAGTGGGTCTGTTTCTGAAGGTTTGTGTTTTAGGGAGTGAATGATTTTAGGAACCACATATCACCCACCCCTCCTTCTCCTCCTCCTCCTCCTCCTCTTTGGTCCCCTTGGGCTGAGTAGCCTACACTAACACTGATGAGGCTTCCATTACCCACAGTGATTTAATGAGATTCTGGCAGTGTCTGCTATCCTCCTTCAGATAAATGGACTCAGGGAATGGATTGTCCATTATGGCTGGAGACCACAAGACACAATTGTGACTTTGCAAGTAAGATACATAAGAAGGCAGGAAGGCAAAAGTGCACGGCTGGACCTCCGATTAGCAGAGCTCGTTTTTGAGTAAAAAGAAACGTGATATCATTCTGAAGTGTTGATATCCTACGCCTGTTGCTCCCAGGTGAAGGAGATGAAATACATGAGGATTTATTATGTTACCCTCAAGCCTCATACAAATGATGTACTTTGTCCTTGAACTGGCCACCTATGGCTATTCATTCTGCATATGAAATATATGCACATTCTTAAAACCGTTATATGATATGTAGTCACATGAATTAAATGATATACAAGGAGGCTGTTAATCATTATGGCACACTTCTCTGAATGAGTTAGGCTTTATATTAGTCTTTGCTGGAAGATCTTTTCTTGCTGTTGTTGGTAATAAAAGAAGACACTTTGCTGAACAAACGGAATATTTTTAAAAACAAGCTGAATTAAATTAATGTACAGTACAGGCCAAAAGTTTGGACACACCTTGTCATTCAATGCGTTTTCTTTATTTTCATGACTATTTACATTGTAGATTC
>JANCOA010000049.1:19724925-19739425 GCA_024363135.1 Leptodoras oyakawai
AATGACTGACTGATGACTGACTATATCAGACACTAACTACAAAACGTGTGTCTCTTTATAAATTCTTATGGGACTAAAGTGAAACTAATTGAAAAGATTGTTCTTCTGTTTTAATGCCAATGTGGTTTGGTACTTACAGTAAACATTAATGCTGTAATTGGCAGCGCTTGAGCTGACAGGGTTACTCATCACACACTGGTAATTTCCGCTGTCTGATCTCATTACTGGGTTCATCACCATTGTTCTGTTGTCATCCCTGAACGTGATGTTGCTGCTTGGAACTAGAGTCTCATTTTCCTTTATCCACACTGTAGTAAGGATGGTGCCATGTCCCTCACAGGTTAAGGTGGCATTGATATATTCAAGGATATTGCTGTCTGTGCTGGTGATTTTTACATTGAGCACTCGCTCTAAGAAAGATAGAAAGGAGATGGCCAGTGTCAGAATGGTTCATAGTTATATATGTTATAATTCATCATTCAGAAAAAAATCAGTACTTAATATAGCATTTATGGTTTAAAATGCTGATATTGATTGATTAATTTGTTAATTGGTTACTTTATTTAATTTGTTCATTTCTATTTTTTTTTTCTTTTTGATATGGTTATAATATTGGTTGTTTGGAATATTGGAATATTGGTTGTTGCCTTGTTTCAGAGCTGGGATCATACAACTGACTTGTTACTCTGATATTATAGGCTATACACACTTTTCTACATGAAACCCATTGAGAGGAGACGTGCTTACCAAACATGTTCAGAAAAGTATGGTCTCGAGTCCCTAAACCATTTTCAAATGTTAAGGTTAAGGAATACTGTCCATAGTCAGCCATGGTCAGGACTCTTAGCTCCAGGGCTCCTGTAGCATAGTTCAGAGTGACTCTACCATGGTATATGGGGGTCACAATCTCAGGTCCTGGATGGTTATACGTGATAATTTCAGTGCCATTGAAGTACCATCTGATAGCCCTTATTATCTCACTTTGAGGGAGGGTGGTAAACAACACATTTCCCCCTACTTCCTTATTGATTGGGCCTGGTGGTAACAGAGTCTGCCCTTGACTGGACCCTGAGGAAGTAAAAAAAGGGCTTAAAAAAAAACCTCATTCTCTTTATCAGCAATTTTTTGTACTTCTATATTTTGTCATTTAAAAACAAACAAAAAACTAAGGTCAGTTGAGGCTGTCATAATACAGAGCACATATACATGATTTTTCTTTGGTCAGAATAAAAAAAAAATATATATATATATATATATATATATAATAAATAAATACAAATAAATAAATAAATAATCCTTTCTCATCTCATACAAAGCCTGACTTCTAAATGTTTTTGTGATTACAGAACAAAAAGAAGTATCATTTTAACCAGCGTCTGTCATCAGCAGTGTGAAAAACTGTCCAAAAAACATCCTACACAAACACACACACACACACACACACACACACACACACACACACACACACACACACACACACAAACAAGTTCCTTCTTATTTACATGCATAACACATTTGACACACCTATTGCGTATTATAATCTTATTAAAATGACATTATTTTCAAAAGAAGCAGGTATCACCTTTTGCTGACGATTTTGTCTTCTTATACATGCAATGTTGGCTGTTTTGTTTTTACAATATTTGTAGAAGATTATAGAGTATGAGAGTTCTTACCTACTAGCAGGGTTATGAGCAGAATAAACACTGTAGATTTCTCCATGATTTCTGGCTTGTTTTACTTGAAACTGTCTGGTTTCACATTTACACTATAATGCTCGGAGAGCTATATAGCACTGGGACAATTATGTTGCGTACTTCCTTATACTGAAGTGCCCTTTGGCTTAGGACTGCTCTGATATGTGAATGTTTTATTCTGTAGGTGCCCTTTACTGATTAGGACACAGCTTTCATTTTCTCTTGAATATTGGCAAGATATTGTCAAATTACTTTTGCAAAAAGTATTTTTTGGCCTATAGTAGTGCAGTAAAATGTTCAGTAGCCTATAGTAGTGCAGTAAAAACAAACCTGTGTTCATAGTAACCGTGGGTCAGTAAAGCAGTGTGTTTAGATTAAATCCTTGCAATACACCCCCCATAGGATGGCACATGAATTCACATGTAAAGTAGGGTGGATTTAGTCCAGGAGTAGTCAGTCCATTGACTGGTGTATTTATGGGAAGTGGGTCGAACCCAGAGAACCTGAAGAAAAGCTACATGATCATGGAGGGAACATACAAAAAACATAGAACCACTACACAGCCTGAGGTTTGGATAAAGCCTGAGATCCTGAAATGATCAATACTTACCATGTAAAACAACATGAAAAACTACTGAAGGTAGCTTCATTTCAAGAGAAAATCATTCACTGAATAAGAGTTAAAATATTTTCATTACTCTGTTAAAGTAGAACTTATTTTTTAAAACATTCAATAAGCTGTTGAATTGTAGAGTATCATAAAGAGTACTGAGCAGATGGAGATATTATTATTATATTTTATTGAAACATATATTTTATTATTATATTATATTTTATTGGAACTTCTACAAAAAATAATATCATACTGATTACAGGATATGCAGCAGAAAAACATTAGAAAAACATTCATTTGTATTTCTACTGTATTTCTATAGACTTAGTTAGGGCCCAAATTCAGAGAGAACTCCTGAGACAATGTCTACACGTGCTGTTTTCTGTTTACACAGGAAATATTTAAATGTGTCCACAGATAATTATTTCCTGTGTGCACCTTCTCTGTTATTGAGCAGAGAGAGAGAGAGAGAGAGAGAGAGAGAGAGAGAGAGAGAGAGAGAATGACTTATAGTAAAACTTAATAATAAATACATTTATATTAAATACAGTTCATTACAAACTTTTTTTCAAATACCAACAAGTAATACTGAGTAGTCAAAATAATCAATGAATAGTGGTACATTGTATCCGTTTCTACTAGTTACATCATAGGCAGAAATAGAGATAATAAATATATCAAACCTCTAAATTTGAACAGTCCTGAATTAGGATTATTATCAATTTAAAATAACAATACACAGATACTGGCACTATATATATATCCATTTAAACATGTGTCTTTTACTTTCTCTTCTTTCAGACCGTGACTGTTTTTATGACACTCTGCCCTTCCTCAGCAACCAGCACAACTTTTCCTTCTTCTCTCTCTCTTCCTGTCTTCTTCATGCAGAAACGAAACCCAAACACTCCAACCATAATGCCAAGACTTAGAATTAGGACCACCAAAGCCAGAGCCAGCAGGGTTGAAATATTGCCCTCATTTAGCTGTAAGTACTCCCTCAGTCCCACACACAGTGCACTCAGGCCAACTAAAGTGCCCCAAAACCCAAAGGCCATCATACAAGAGCCCCAGGACAGCTCAGTGCCTCCAGTTATGACAGTAACACCTGCAACAGAAACCACGCCACTTGGGAAAGTCACAGTTTCAGACTTAGGGTCATATGTCACTGTGGGGGTCGGATGAGGGAGGGAGGAGAGATCGAGCACTGGTTCCATTTTGAATGTGTCTCCCAGTGAGTCTCACAAACTTGTCTTGGAAGAGTATGTCTCAGCTGACCAGCTTTTCTTTTCTGTGACCAGTAACCCCAGTGTTATTGACGGACACTCAAGCATACATTCATGAGGATGTTATTAGATAAACATCAGAGAATTAGATATCCAGTTCTCCTTGATACCAGTCTAACAGTGTAAAATGACCAGGGTTAATAAAAAGGCTGCTTCTCTCCTTTCAGCTCCTTGGTTCCAGACATGTGTCAGTTGTTTTTCCCCCTCTGGTTTATATCCTGTCTTTTAGACAAGGGGAAATAGTGGTTAGTGTTTATTTGTTTTAAAGAATCTCATGCTTAACATTTTTCTGCCAGCACATACTGTGTCTTTATTTCTTGTGCACACAGGAGTTGCTAATCCATGACCAAGCTTGACATTTTATGAAAGCATATGGGTTCTACATTGCCTACATAATTCATACTAATGCAATCTATAAAAACTCTGGAAATATTGTGAGATTTTTTTTTATTAAGCAGAAAGTAGAAAATACTCTCTAAATTAAGTCTGAAATTAAGTCTATTATCCACTGTGTGTTTAATAAATGTAATAAATACAGAGATTTACATCATACAATATCTATTTGTAATTTGGCTGTTGCTCACGACATTGGCATACATGCCTTTTTTACAATCTGTGGTCAGTGTGCAAATATACTTTTAATAAAGACCTGCTTCTGATAATTTTATATATGCAGTCCTTTACAAATTATGTAGAAAATATACATCAGTTAATCAAAAGGAATCTACTAGTATGTTATATTTTAAGAAAGTAATTAAATTAATCAGTAAAATAAATAATAAAATGAAAAACTACAAATAGTTAGCATTTACTGTTTTTTTGCACTGAAGCCATTTAAACATAGAACATAAGTAAGAAAGAAAACATTCCTGCTTACCTTTTAAGTCACAAAGCTTCAGCCAAGCAAATACATCCACAGAGGAAAGAAACAAATCCAGTAAAATGTTACTGATATGCAATAAATAAAATCATCCTTGGTCAGGGAAACATGACAGCACAGATTCTATGCATCAACTGAGAACAGGAGTTGTCTTTCTCCCAAACTTAAAAATAGGCAGACTTGAATTTTTGTAATGTTAAATATTGTATAATCTCTCTGGAGGATTTGGGTCTCAAAGGGAAGAGCATGCACTCTGAATGTAAAAGGTCAGAGACTGGGGCTTTTATTTAGCCCTTGTTATTATTTGCGTTATCGTTTGTTTGTTTTCATTGCTCTTTGTGTTCTGCAGGAATGCCATGTCTGTCATTAAGCATCATTATGACCCATTACCTCTTATTTATCTAAGATCCACTCCCTTCCTTTTCTCCATCACGTGTTCTCGCTAAAAACACTTGGTTGGACCTTGAGTGAAGGCATTGTTTTCTAGGCAAAAAGTTCTTTTTTTTTTCTTAAAAAGAAATTTCCTCTTTCTGTTCACTCTGTTGGTCTTTCCCTTGGGGCTTGTCTTTTTGCAGCAGTTTGAGGAGGACCAAGGAACAGCAAATGTTAAAACAATACCTAAAAGTACTTCATGTAAAAACCATTAAAGAAGTTTGGAGGTACAAATTCCTTCCACTTGTGATGTCTCTTCCTCTTCCATTAGAGTACTTGAGTACATGTGTATAATTAAATTATAGTACTTAAAATTTTACTTGATTTAAATGTTCAACAATATGAACAACCCACGAATTTATGAAAATTCTCAGGAATTCTACTAAAATTGCACCTTGCACTCCACACTGTCTTGTATATTTCATATTCAGCATAACTTTCATGTCTGTAGAGATTCCAGAAATGTCCCAAGCTACTTGTGAAGCAGATATTTAGTAAATCTAGAGCTTGCACTCTAACTTTACTCAGACCCTATGACAATACCATTGACCTCTTTTCAGGTACCACACCATGCTGATCACTCATGTTACCACTAATTGATGCAGAAAACAAGGCAGTAGATGAATAGATCTCTGAGGCATTGGAGCAAAGCTACATCAGACTTTCTACCTGCCACATCCACATTTGCATGGGATGACAAATGGACACTACAAATAGTTGTTAATTACATATGTATTGGTCAGTCCATCATCCCCGATCACCATTATTGCAACCTCTGTCAGGCCACTCCTTATGAATCTTCTCCATGACACTCATATCATGCCTAATTCTGATTCATGTTTGCTATTCATCCTAGAATCTGGCACCTCTGAGGAGGATGTGGAAGACATCTGTATCTCAACACCAGGGCACCTCAGCTATGATATACTCCATACTATTTTTCACACCAATGAAAAGAATTTATGATGCTGGCAACAGCAAACCTCTGACACTCAGACTAGCACTGGAAATATTCTCTGGAAGGAGCAGAATACACATTTATAGTCATACACTGTGTACCAAAACCTTAAATACCTCTAAACTGATAAATGGCTCACCTTTAAGACATACCTGAAATGGCCTTGCTCCAGCTAAATGCCCTCCAAATAACAACTATGTGCCATTAGATTTTCACAGAATGTGTTACTGGTCACCCTTGATGGTTTACAAAGACTACTACCAACTCCTCAAAATGAAGTTTTGGTGGGGAAAATGCTCCAAGACATACAAAGGTTTGGTAGTACAAAGTCATGGTCAGTGTGTACACTCCAACTCTGTCCTTTGGCTCAGTTTGCCCCTCCTCGGCTCAGTGTAGCAGCTTGCTTTTACACATAATTGTCAGTATCTTGAAATGACCAATGACCAGACAAAGACCACTTTGCTAGAACCAGTTGTTTTTGTCTGCACAAATGTGATCAAATGTGAATGCTACATGCAAGATAATCAGGATTCACAATGTTGCAAATTTGTTGTGATTAAGTGATAAATAATATAGACACATTTCTGCAGTTAATGCAGAAAGATTTCAGTGCCACATTTTAATTTTAATGTTTAAATTTAAGACTTCTAGCCTTAAAGCCTGCTTATTGTTAAACTGATCCAAAACTATTATTTTCTATTGTTTTACTCTATAGGTTGGGAATTGAAGACCGATACGTGAATGTGAATATCAGTCTTATTAAAAGAATATCTACATTTTATCCAAATGTTATCAATGATCAATGTTATAAATGATCAGCCTGACCATGTAATTTAAGCCATATGTTTTTTTCACAGGTTCCATTTTATGTATGCTTTATGTCTGACTTTAATGTCAATGGTTTTAGGCATTAACATCAACAAGTATCCCTCTGTTGATATTTGATCTATCTATCATTTACCATTTACTACAATCTACCATTTGCTTGTTGGTTTATTCATTTATTTATCTGTTTTTGTGTGTGTGAGCATGTGGTCAGCTTGGGGCTATAAAGCAGGTTCAAATGCAAATTCTGAGGAGATTTATAAATGAAGGATTTTGCTATTACTCACTGATATCTCCATTGTTTGTAGTCATGTAATTATTCACTTGTTTCAATGTTATTATCAACTCCTCAATATAAAAGATTTTTTTAAAATAGATAAATAAAATAATTTTGCACCCTAGTTATAATCATTACTGGAAACACTTACAAAACAGTCAGACTATTTCAAAACATTATTAGTTGAAAGATACCCATGAGTTAATATATTTTTTTTATTTAGAACCTTTTCCAATGTGAACAAAGTTTATTGAAGGCGATTAGCATAAGTGTAGCTTCAAGAAGTTCATTGTGGTGACATCATCGTAATTGGCTCTAGGAAGTAATCCAACAGAAATGAGATCCCAAAAGCCACAAATAGCCAAAATCCCTGTGTAATGAGGACAAAAGAGGTAAGCAGAGAAAGAGGAAAAAAAGTGGAATTATGTTATAAATTACATATAAATATATAAAAGAAAAAAAGAAAAAGCTTAATGTTGGTGACATGCATTGTAATAGTGAATATGGTCAAGGGATTTTTTAATCATAGTGCAATGATTAATAACCGTGCTTTACCCTGCAATACAAAAATGATCACAAACCAATAGAAAATTACATTATAAGAATGATGTCATGAAATGTTGAAATATGTTGAAGAAAAGCTTTTACAAAAATACCACTTAATATTCTAGCCAATAGCATTTAATATCATGTAAAGGAGTAGAGGATATAAAGTGTAAAGCGGGTAGAGGCTAATGGTTTCTAAATGTCATTAGTGTAAAACAAAGTGTGGCCTCAAGAAACCAGCTTCCATTTAGAGCATCCAGAGAAGATTAAACTAGGTTAGAGCTAAGTAATTGAACAGTAATCCAAACATACCAGCTGGACTTGTTTACGCTCTGCTGAAGAACAAGGAAGAATGGAAGCTCTAAAGAATCATGACTAGATTTTGGCCACAATATACTGACAGTATATTAGAAATCTCATGTAGAGGATATGTGAGATTGATATTAAGCATGCCTCGGCCTCCATGTTGGCTCTAATTCTAAAGAAGCACAAGTGGGAGACAAGGAAAGAAAGAGGGTTAAACGGGTAGCTTTATATAAAAGGATAGCAGAACAGATAAGAAATCTTAAAGATTTGCCACATTTTAACCACATTGAACAAAGTATGTGGCTTCCACAGAGTTTCCATAACCAACTAATTGTAACCTGACTGATTCCATCATTCTGAATCTGTCAGTCATGCTTTACCATAAACCTGTTTTGAAAGCTCGATAACTTCAACAATGATTATTTCAATTATAAGTTGAACCATATTATTGAGTATTGAGTAGAGTTAGAAGTGCCTGCACCATATGTACATATGTGGCTTGATGTTTCTCACACTTAGCAGACTGCTTTGTGTTTTGCTATATATAAATATAGGAACGTAGAGATTAATTTGATTCTCAACAGCTTTCAGTTGCCAGAATTAACACTGCTGTCAGAGGTAACAGCCTAAATCCTTCTCCACCCACTGTGTTATCTCATCCCCCCTCTTCTCCCTGCTTTCTGCTACAAGTCACATCGGGTAATCCCTACTTTACGCAGACAATTCCATCCATTCTTGAAGACAGACTTTTTGCTGTAAGAAAAGGAAAATCCAATTAAATTCTAGAGTCTCTGGCTCATCTTTAGAGAGTGAGCTCCTGCCAGTGACATCAAGGTCTTGCTCCTGCATCCAGATCCAGCAATGGGAAACTCCACGAGCAGTGCCATTTCCAAAGAGATCCTAAAAGACCTGAAGTTAACAACAGATTTTTCTGAGAATGAGCTCAGTCAGTGGTATGAGAACTTCCAGAAACAATGCCCATCTGGACGCATCGCATTCCATGACTTTGAGAAGATCTATGAACGCTTCTTTCCTGACAGCGATGCCACCATGTATGCCAAGCACGTCTTTCGGTCATTTGACACAAACGAGGACGGGACGCTAGACTTCAAGGAGTACATTATTGCTTTGCACATGACGTCGGGTGGAAAAATGGAGAGGAAGTTGGAATGGGCTTTCTCACTGTTTGATGTTGATAAGAATGGCTACATCACCAAGGCAGAAGTATCTGAAATCTGTCATGTAAGTTTTGATATATGACTATATGGCTGTGATGTTGAGTCAAGCCATTTCAGGCAATATTGTGAGCCATTTATGAAGCATAGCTGTAACCTTTAAAAGCCTTTAGTTTAAGGATTTCAGAAGATGAATGGGAATGGGAATACTGTGGGTAAAGGGTGGTAAGGATGCCAAATTTCCTATATAGGTCAATTTGTTAAGCCTACATGTTTATCCTAATATTTCAATGGGGTATACATCATTAAAAATCATAGAAGGTTTTTTGCAACAGCTGTGCCCTTTCTTAAATGAAATTCATTATAAATAATAAAGGAGGAATATAGCTCAATAGGAGAAGACTGGCTAATAATAACTACAAAGGTAGTTTAGCATATTTGTTTTAAATATTTTGGCTTTTCTGTGTATCTACATTTTTTAAAGCTTGCCTAATCACTAGTGTCAGTGATTGATTGAATAAGAAAGAGCAGTTACATACATTTAGCTCATTTTTCACTTCATTAACATTATTTATGGCTTATTAATATTTATGATGTTATCTAATGCAGGAAATAATAGTAGTCACAGTAAAATGTGTAAAATAATTCATCCCCCCATATGTTCCTGTAGATAAGTGATATTGGCTGTTTTAAGGATATAAAGCCTATTTCCTATATGAGGATTAATGCAGCATCTTTGAATTAGGTGCTTATGGATTTGGCATTTGGCTTTCCTAAGTAGCTAAGTCAATATTAAGTCGTAGTACGCTACTGTTGCACTTGTGTAAGGCATTTTACATCCTTTATATAGATTCAACAGCACTGTAAATTTGAATTGTGATTATTTCACAATTGCTTTACACTGTTAGGTTCAATAACATTTATATTTTCATTCAGAATTTGTGCAGGTGTAACTATACTATGTCGAGTACAGAGAACCTGAATGGAGATTAGCAGTGAAAATGCCTGTACCTCATATAATCTCTCTATTCAGAAGGAACATTTATTGATTCAGTCATTCATTCATTTACTCAAATGAACACTTTAAATTCAGTGAACAGTATTTTACTTTGAATCCTTCAGATCATCTTCTCTTTGATAATGCCATAAATCAATGCATCAGTGCATCAATCCAATACTCCATCAACTCTACCAACAGGGGATGACACAAAATGTTTTATAAACCTTGTCTAAAGTATGTTACTAATACCCATTATTGTTTAATTTTATACAGCTCATGTTGTGTTTTATAATCATAAGTTCTAAAGACACTATAAGTTGTACAACAGAATGAAGTTATAATACACACTGAATATTACTGGTTTTGCTTGTAGACAAGTAGCCCTCATTATGGATAAAAGTATTAAATTAAGGCACTAAAAATCCATTTCCACCTTAACTAGCAGCTATGCACCTGAAATTAAGACCCTTTAATGTCATTCATTTCTAAAGTTCGTAAATATGCACTCAAAACAATACAAAATGGTGGTGGCTTAGTGATTAATGGTGCTGGGTTACTATTCAAAATGCTAAGATGCCATTATTGAGGGTGCTGCAGGCATCAATTTCTAAATGTGTTTATATTTAACAAATAGAATTAAGTTTTCATTGAAAGCAATGAAAAGATTTTTATTGCATTTTTGAAAGTGTCCCAACTGGGCTTTGTATAAAATTCTTCTTCTTCTTTCGGCTTTACCAAGGGGTCGCCACAGAGAGTTAATCTTTTCCACCTCACCTTGTCCTCTACATCTTCTACTCTTACCCCAGCTCCCTGCATATCTTCCTTTACCACATCCATATACAGTACTCTTTGGTCTTCCTCTCCGTCTCGTTCCTGGTAGCGTCATCTCCAACATCCTCCTACCAATATATCTGTCCCTCCTCTACACATGTCCAAACCATCTCAGTCTTCCCTCTCGCACTTTGTCTCCCAGTTTTCCAACGTGTGTTGTTCCTCTGATGTTCTTTGTCAGTGCCACTGTCTCTAACACATATAACATGACTGGACTTGCTGCCACCCTTTTGTCACAAAGCACTCTTGACACCCTTCTCCATCCACTCCATCCTGCCTATACTCTCTTCTTCACTTCATTTCCACATTCCCCATTAGCTTGGGCAGTTGATCCCAGGTACCTGAACACTTGTACCTTTGTGATTGCTGTTCCCTGTAGTCTAATTGTTCCACCTGCCTCCCTTTCATTTACACACATATATTCTCTCTTACTACAGTTGACTTTCATTCCTCTCCTTTCCAGATTATACCTCCACTTCTCCAAGCTCTCTTGTACCTGTTCCCTGTTCTCACCACAGATCACAATATCGTCCACAAACATCATATTCCTGTCTGAGCTCATCTGTTATTCTGTCCATCACCATAGCAAAAAAGAAGGGACTCAGGTCCGATCCTTGATGCAGTCCCAACTCCACCCTAAAGCTCTCTGTTACTCCCACAGCACATCTCACTGCAGTCACACTATTCTCATACATGTCCTGCACTAATCTAACATACTTTTCAGCCACTCCAGACTTCCTCATACACCACCACAGTTCCTTCCTTGGCATCCTGTCATAAGCTTTCTCTAAATCCACAAAGACAGAGTGCAGCTACTTCTGACCTTCTCTATACTTTTCCATAAGCATTCTGAAAAGCAAAAATCACAAACCATCACCTCTTGTCTGAGCCTAGCTTCCATGACTCTAAAATAGTAGGCCAAACTGTTAATATTGCATTAAGCAACACGTAAGCCATTATTACAAACTGGATGGAGTATTTCACAACTAAGACTTACAGGAGACCATCCACCAAAGGTCATTGAGTGGGTAAAGGGTTAGTCAGAGAAGCAACCAAGAGTCCAAGTGTAACACTTAACATGATGCTACCACCATGATGTTTTACAGTGGGGATGGTGTTCGCATGAAGACAAAAGTCTTCAGTTCTCCAACATGAATGATCCTAAATGCTAAACAGAATAATATATGGCTCACCATTCGTCTATGAACCGCTGATTTTTTGAATGCCCAGGCTTGTCCTGTTAACAGCTTCCCCCGTCGGGGATGTGTATCCAGCTGTTATTAATAGATTTTTAGATTTAAATTAATAGATTGAACATTGCTCAGGAGATGATTTATAACCAAATGCTGATTGATACCTTTCTAGAACTGTTCTGTTCTTTACAATGATCGTAGGTTAGCTACGTTCTTTATGTAATGATGAAAATGTTACCATTTTTTCCCTGTCATTTCTTCATAGTTCTCTCCACTCCACCCCTTAGGCCATTTTTAAAATGATTCCCAAGGAGGAGCAAATGAAGCTTCCAGCAGATGAAAACACACCAGAGGGGAGAGCAGACAAACTGTGGGCATATTTTAACAAAAAAGACAATGGTAAGATTCCAGAGCAAGGAAGCTGTCCCTTGTATTACAAATACAAGATATATCTTATTTTTTTGTTATTATGAGTAAAACAAAACCATTTTTCTCTCTCTGTTTCGCAGAACGGTTGGCTGAGGGGGAGTTTATTCAAGGGGTGATGGATAACGAGAACGCCCTGCACCTAATTCAGTTCGAGCCCATCAAATAATCAAACACCACACTTGACCCATTCTTGAGCCTCCAGTTACTTTGTAAATATTATTATTATCGTTATTATTATTCGCTATTTCCTTAATGTTGGCAGTTGAGCTGGAAGGTTATGCATTTAGTTAGATAACAAGATAATTAGACACACTAGTACTCCTGCATTCCAAAATAGCTTAAACATATAGTCTCAATACAACTAGATATTTAAAATGCATAACTATCACCACAGCAAGTCCATTTTTAATGGAGCAGTTTGTATTTGACTAGAAAGGCATTTCATTTCCAAATGTATTATTTATTATATAAAATTTCTATGGAAGATTTGTAGCAATGCAAAAGCAATCTTTTGTATGCTGATCACCAGGAGGAGGCATGTGTTTGAAGGTCTGTTTTTTTTTTTTGTCTGTGTCATTGTTGCTGATCGAATAGAAATCTTAAGAAAAAAAAGGAAAGTAAGTGTTTGTGAGGGTGCTTGTGTGATTTCTCTGAGAAGCTTATAGAAGATCCCTTGTAGATTGATGTACAGCTTAAGTACACTGTATACTGTATGCTGTTTTACTGGACATCTACAATGCCAGAGAACTCCAAATGACACTGACCACCTTCGTGATAATGTTTTTATCACATTTGATTGTATGACTGATATGTCATTAAATGCAGAATTATGTGAAGGTGCATTTCAACATGTTACATCCTGAAAGTGCACGTGAACTCAAGTAAGCACATATGAAGAGTTTGTGTGAACAATGGGGTCACGTGTGCAAAAAATGTGAAAAAATAAAATCCAGACTGAAGCATCAATCCACTTCTCAAGTCATCTTCTTGACGAGGAATTCGGTATCATTATATCACACCTGTCAGTTTACATAACTTTCATTAACAGGGTAAGTCTGTTCTCTCTCTCTCTCTCTCTCTCTCTCTCTCTCTCTCGCAGTCCTCACACTCCTCAGGTTCATTCCCCCCTATCGGCACCAGCATGGGGATGTCATACTTTCACCACAAACAACTGATCATCCCATCAAGACTCTGCTGTAGGCCACTGATAGAGTAGATTTCATCTTCTGCAACTGCCTCCTCATAGGAAGGAGTAGCGCGGGCTTCCTCCAGGCATGGCCTGCGCTGATCATTGCGAATCTCAATGATAGTCTTGGTGTAGGAGGTGAAGCCGTACAGCATCTAAAAGACATCCAGGAAATGCTGAAGAGAAATGGGACAATTCAAATTTAAAAGATAAAACAGGAAAAAGAAGAAAGGCTAGATTGAGAAAGGTTAGAGGCTGAGTGAAGGAAATGAAACGATATGGAAACATAAATCTATCAAGATATGGGACATAAAAAATTGGACATAAAAATGGTCCACTGGAAGCTGAGGTATTTGCCTTTCTGTCACCTGACAAAATAACACACTGATGCATGCCATATAAACAGTGAGCAAAAACATTTATGGCTTTGTTGAGTATTATTATTGCCATTCATTTTGACTCTACACATTAGCAATTGACTCATTGACTTGATGCATTGTCCCTTACTAAATCAATATTAGGTAAAAAAAATTTGCACACAACTGTTAGATGGTGTCTCTCATTCAGCCTACATGCACATCTAGCTCACAGAGCTTTGGCAAATCCTACAACCACAGCCTCTCACACGTTACAAAGAAACAACAAAGCCTGAATGTTAGTGATGTGGGTTAGGGAAGCAGGAATCATAGTAGAGAAGATCTGTTAACCATTTGTGTACCAAATACATTGATTGACCAGACACTGCCAGTACTACTATTGTATTTTAAATTTTGCTAGGGACAATTGGGGCCGGGCGGCACGGTGGCGCAGTGGATAGCGCTGTCGCCTCACAGCAAGAAGGACCCGGGTTCGATCCCCGGGTGGGG
>JANCOA010000049.1:19743614-19754181 GCA_024363135.1 Leptodoras oyakawai
ACAGTCACATCCATCTCACTGAGCTAGGACATTTTTTATTTAATTATTGTTTTATTTTTGGGCCGGGGGGGCACAGTGGCATTTACCATCCACAAAGGGGGCCCCACATTAAAAAAGTTTGAGAACCACTGTGTTATGTAACGTGTGGCTTTTGTTACTGACCTACAAACATTTTTGTGTAACATTAAATTTCTTTTTGGAAAAAAAATCATTCTGTACTGACACAATAATGCAGAACTAGGCCGTTTGCCTGACAGAACCACTGAGAAGGTGATGTGTATAGATGACTATGCCTCTACAAGTGCCTTAGGGCGGATCTCACATAGCTTCACAGGCTTCTCACTTAAGTTTTACACTTTGAGCACGTGAGAAGCTGCAATTGTCCAAAACAACTTTCGGGACATGTTAGTTATAAATCATGATTTAAATGCATACCTATAGACACCTCTAAATCCAGCCAGAAGTATGCAGACTACCAAAACGATGTTGCAAAACCGGATTGCAAGCAACAGCCACACAAATCTACGCCACACGAGCTAAAAGCGTCCCTCAGATGTGCACTACATTACACAGGTCTACTCCGTAAACATACATCTACTACTTTCTGAAAAGGTTTTATAGCCTAAACAGAACATTAGAGAGAATATTAAGAGGGAAACCAGCTGCTACGTCGGCGTGCTCCCGTACTAAACAGTGCACTAAAACGAGTACGCCACATATTATAAGTGCGGTAGCTTGTGGTGCCGTCTTCGTTTTGGTGCATACTATGTAGTACGCTAGTATGCGGTTTGGGACGTGAGCCTGGCGTTTTCCATTCTGCTCAATGGCAAAAGCGCTCCCTAATAAACGGCGCGTCACTTCCTTGCCCATCCCAGCGAGGAGGGGAAAAAAGAAATATCCGAGTAGAGCACCGCCAAGAAATTACTCTAGCTACCAAAAGAAAATCGGGTTTACATCGTTTTAAAACAAAATAAAACAAATCCGGGCGTACGGGAATAAGAAGACCGAGCGTGACTAGGATTACGGAGTAATCTAGATATTTGTCTAAAGTAAGTGTTGTTTTGTTTTTTTCACTCTTGTTTATCTCATTTGTAACTCCAGAAAACTCTTGAGGGGCGCAGCCGCTTTTCCTGTCGCCCTCCTTTCTTTCTTTCTTTCTTTCTTTCTTTCTTTCTTTCTTTCTTTCTTCAAAGTTTGGATCAACTTTGGAGCTGGAAAACAACAGGTTTTTAGGAGGTTTTTTCGGGAATAGTCAGCTAAAGAGAGCGGTGTGTTGGGGAAAAGTGTGCTCACATTCCTCACACACACACACACACACACACACACACACACACAGTTTAATCAACTGCAGATTAACTCGATCGGATACTTTGTTCCAAACTTTAAACAAGAGAAAACCCGTAATGTGTAACCTGTAAGACTGAGTGTGTGTTGTAAGTGTTTGGAAGCGGCTGAGAGGTGGAACTGGAACTGGTGCTGGTTGAACTGGAACTGGTGCTGCTGGTGCTGGTGCTCGTGCTCTCTCGCTCCAGCTGTTCGTGTTGTCGCTCGAGCCGTCCCCATCACCCAGGTAGCGAAAATGGCGCTAACCTCCAAAAAAAAAACAAAAAAAAAAAATCCAACCTTCGATAAAAAAAAGTAGTTCAAGGTAACACAAAGTGATACAGTAGGTCCTGGTGGAGCCTGCCAGTGTTATCATGATGCCTGAAATGCTTTCCACGCCGAATGTAGGCTACATTTTTGGCCTCGTTAGAAATTCTCCACAGAGTCTAAAGTTCAGTGGCTTTCCACTCCACTCCACTCCACTCCACTCAATGTCTTTAAACATGACTGGGATTTTCTCTGCAGCCTGTTTAATTTCTTTATACGAATACAGGCTCTAAAATGGTGTCCTGGACTCTCTTTTTTTTAAATGCTGTTTTCGTTTTGTATTTGCATTCTGCTTTTCCTAACCAGTAAGATACTTGTTGCTCTGTGCTCATGTCAACTGGCTGGCTGGGCCATGTACCTGCCTTTCATTAGAAGCGATTATGAAACCTACAGGAAGATTGTTTTCATTTGGAAATGAAACGGATATATATATATATATATTTTGGCATGATTGACATTAACTGCTTTAGAGACGAACTGGTTATTCTGCCTTTTCTGTGATTTGAGTGGACTGATATTGATTAAGATCCATGTTATCTGGTGTAATATGTTATCACTCCTAGTAGTTTCTGGGTGCAGAAGTCTAAAAAACCTTATTATTATGCTACTGTGTCTACCTATAACGTAACAGATTCCTAATAATCCTGATAGCTAGATTTCATTAGAATAACTCCATCATGACTGGAGTTTCATAATATCTCTTTCAGTTTGTGTGTGTGTGTGTTTGTGTGCGCAAGTGCCTGGCTTGCTCAAGCCCCAGGGGAAGAATCCCAAACTATGTTTTTGCGTTTCACGTGTCTCACAAGTCTGAGCATGGCCTCGGCATCACCTCTCAGTCAGCTCTTTCTCACCGTTGCTGTGTGTGTTCAGCTTGTCTGCATTGCATCATCCTGACTGGAGTTTTGAACGTCTTATCCGAAGTGGCAATCGGTTTAAAACTGTTCTTGCCAAATAAACAAACAAACAATAACAAAAATGCTGACAAGGTAAAGGTAGTGTTTTTTTTTTTTTTAAAAAGCCAAAAGAATAGGAATGGCATGAAGAAAGAGGTGGTGAAGAGATCACACATGTAAAAAAAAAAAAAACACACAGCTGACTTAATTATTCAGGTAATTGCCAAAGCAGTCATGAGAACAGAGTTAGATGAGATCAGACAGATAAATTAGTATTAAGGATAGTAAAAGGATAATGTGCAAAGCAAAATGATGTGACTTGGGGTATAATTCAGGGCTGTGAATTGATATCATGGTGTTAAAAAATACCTAATTAACTAAAATCATTATTTGCCTTTGTATGTAAGCATGCATAACCCTCTTAAGAGGCATTGCAGATGACAGCAGGTAAAGATTACAACCAGAAACTAACATTTTCTTTTACTTCTTATGGGTACTTGTGCTTTTCTGGGGTGCTGCTTGGCTATAGACTATAAGTAGTTCTGTAACTGGATGCAAAATTCACTTTTCAATTTTATTTCACAGTTCCAATGCCGCTCCACAAGTCGGGCCGGGCCCCCCGCCTGGATCCCACCATGATCTCTGCCCCGCTCGGCGACTTTCGCCACACCATGCACATAGGCCGTGGTGGAGACGCCTTCGGAGATACCTCCTTCTTGTCCAGTCATGGCCCCTCCAACACAGAGTCTTTTAAGTCCATCACTTCTCCAGTGGAGGCCCCCATTGACTCCACAGAAGTGAGGCTAAATCATGAAGCTGAAAGCAAACCCCCTGATGAACCGTTTACTGAACTCCAGCACTCAGAATCAGTCTCGTCCTTCGATCTGGATCTAGACCTGGGGCCGTCCATTTTGGGAGATGTACTGGGAGTGATGGATGGACTGGGATTGGGTAGCAAGTGGACAATGGGCAATGAAGGTGAAGAAGAAGTGTTTAGAGCAGATGGTGGGATATCGCCCAATGGTGCAACCAGTGGCCTGAATGAGAAGAGGATAGACAGTCTGAGCAGAGGAGAGGAGCATCTAAACGATGTCAATGGTATCAGATCTAAGGGGCTCCGGCCCAAAGTGCGATTTAGCGACAAAAAGGAGGAGATTGTTGGTCAGCAGTATGTAGGTGGTGAATTAGAGCTGGAATATGGGAAGAAAATGAGTACAAGTCCAATTGGAGGAGTGGCTGAAGGAATGGCTAATAAAGGAGCAGCGAAACCAGAGCTGACGAATCATCAGCCCAACTTCAGTCCCAGTCCTTCTTCTTCAATGAGCTCAGAATATGAAGGCATCTCCCCACTGGACAGGAGGAGAGACGAGGACCATCTGTCAGAGTCGGATTCAGACGAAGATGCCGTCACAGGAGAACAGGGCTATACGTTTGAAGATGAGTCGGATGATGAAATTGGCCTTTAGGAGTCTAAGGATGGGTATGTAAAGACCAAGAACAGAAAAGTATGCGCAAAACGCTTTTCTGAATAGCATAGAAAAGGGAGAACCTACCAAAGTGAAAACAACTCTATGGAACAGGAGGAACTGGACTTGATATAGATAACAGACAAAATGTTAAACATATAAATAGAGGCTGAAAAATGCATAAAATGTCTCTAAGGTAAACAATAGTTTGTCATGAAAAACAATGTTTTTCAGGGGTAGATTTGTAGTATTATAAAGAAATGTTATGTTAAAAGAAATGTTTCTATTAGTAATATTAGTCCCACTAAAGCCTTAGACAACAAAATACATTTAATATTTAATATTATAAAGCAGTCAGGATAAACAGTTATTATTATAGGTTTCATATTTTTGCTATGATACATTGTGAAACTGGGATTTCAGAAAGTTGCCAAACATATTCCCTGGGAATGTTATCGACATGTAATCTATTTTACTTGTTTAATAATAAATCCTCTCCAAACAGAAGTAAAAGGTAGAGCCACATACCAGTATTCCACAAGTCGGTTTCAATTTTTACATCCTTTAGTGTATTAGTCTCTCTTTAAATAAACACTATATTATTTTTTTAAAACGATTAGGCCAAAAGTAAAGTGAGAAGCTTTTATTTTGTTAAACAAGATTTATTCTGGTTGATGTTTTGTCGGTTCTTTTCGGAAAACGAGAGTGGTTTGCGGTGTGTGTGTATATGTATATGTATATGTATATATATATGTATGATGTTATCAGCAAGTATGTTGTTCCTAAGGTAAAGAAATGTTGATTGATGGTGATTTAATATTCCTAGTAGCGTTAAAACGCCATAGCTGACCTTTACTGAGTTATGTGCGTGAGCTGTGGAGATTTTGCTGGAGAATTCTGGGTGTTCCTGTGGGAGTGACAAACACAATATGTGGAAAAAAACAGTGGGTGGACGTCGTGCTTAAAGGACGCAGGTGCTCGGCTTACTACCACTGACACAGTTTGATATAGTGCTTGTATCTCTTGCTCTTCTCTAAGTGTCATTTTGGGGAGTTTGGTGTAACTTGATACACAAGCTGGTATCTGGTGTTTAAGTTTAAGGTACATGGAGAGAAAATATAGTATCCTGACAGGGGCCATAGTGAAAGAGCA
Organism: Leptodoras oyakawai; assembly: GCA_024363135.1. Classification (NCBI taxonomy): domain Eukaryota; kingdom Metazoa; phylum Chordata; class Actinopteri; order Siluriformes; family Doradidae; genus Leptodoras; species Leptodoras oyakawai. The sequence goes on from JANCOA010000049.1 coordinate 19,748,776, forward strand.
TCGCAAATACAAAAGCTACTTTACAAATGCTGTTAACTAACTTAACTTAAAAAAAATTACTTTATGGCGATCTGTATATTTTCACAGCAAATCTTAGCATTACATTGAGGATACTCTTTGGCGTCATCATCATCGCTTCTAATGTGACATTTGCATATTCTCTCAAACCCTGCAGAGGATGAAACAGCATGCTTATGCTGCTTTTAATAACCATGTACCTACGACCATGTTACTTCAATCATATCTATCTGCTTTAATAGCCAGTCATTGGAGTTTACATGTCTCATAGAGACCACTTTCCTATTTAAAAGCCTGTGTTTTCCCACTGAAATAAAACTTTAGAGCCAAATCAGGATAGCTGGAGATCTGCCTACTGGTGTAACTGGATTTATTTGGGACGTAATTATGGACAAGCTGCATTACTGCTTAGTTTCACAAGAATAGTTTTAAGTAGCAAACTGCATGACTTTTTAAATGTGTTTTATTTTATTATATTTTTTAATTTGTTGCAAAACCAATGTCTTAAACATCTTCTTTTATAAAAAAAAAAAAATAACCATCTATTTACTTGTAAATAACTTGATGATAAAAATGATAATTAAACACCTGACTCTTTGGTCTTGGGGTGTTTTTCATTCGAATCCTTACACAAATCTTTTCACCGGCTCTGCTTTATATATTTATATATCACCTGCTGTCACGTATTTGAGCAAAATCAGCTCAGGAAGCAGTGAACGTGTCGTAAATCCTGATCCAGATTTTAAAGCAACGTTTTTCAGTCCTGAAAAAGCACTTTGAATATTTAGGCTTTGCACAGCCTTTTGATGGCACGCTGTGACTTTAGCAGTCTAGCAGACTTTCTGTAGAAGCTGGAAAGGAAGATGGGGTAACAGGCATTAGGAAAAATCTGATCGTGTCACAGCTAAGGCTGGAAAGCAGCATGGCTTTGAATAGAAGCTGTACGGCCGAAAGCTCTAAATATGTCTTTAGTGTTGTCGCTTCGTGACATTGCTAGGTACTGCCAACATTCCAGTCTGTGAATATTTGGGCTGCTGTCATTTTAAAGAAAGGTACCACAACTACAGCCAGATTTATTTTACACTTAAGTGGAGGAATTCGGAGGAATGTAGCCAGCATTTCAGCAGGAAAAATCAAGCCAAAACCATGCAGTTAGTTCCAATTGAAGATCTAAACCCTAGAATATCACTCAGACCAGAATGTACAGAATGCATATTTTTATTTTTCTATTACTTAATTTCACTTTTATTAACATCCATGTATTAAATGGTAGATCACTCTACATGCTGCTGGTTAAACCATTCATTTTACAGCTGAAATTTCATTGAATTTAAATAGTTTAAATTCAATGAAAAAAACTTTAAATAGTTTCTTTAACAGCAAGCCTGTTTCTACCATCACCTGAGAATGGCCAAACAGAAACCAGCTCCATATTTGTTTAGCTAATGACAATCAGTTGTGTAAATTAGTTCAGTGCTGTGTCTGCGATTATAACATAGGAGCCGAACACACAACCTGTACTGCAGTTCTAATTCAGCTATTTGTCAGACCAGTTCTGTCTGCAAGCTCTTAAAGTACCTGCATGTATGTGTACACCATGGAACACTGCACTTCATATATGTGATGCTATTGGTATTGACATTATCTTTCTGATACTAAGATATGCAAGAATAAATATATTTCTTTACTATCTATTACTGCCTTTTTCTTTCGATTCCTTTTCCTTATTTCACGGTTACGCTAAAAATCCCAGTGTGAATTCACCCAAACTGCAGCCAGTAACATTGAGCACAGTGCAGTGCCGAAGTAATAAAAGAAGCCAAAGTAAAAGCAAAAATCTTTCACTCTGCTTTGGAAGTGCAAGAAAGTCATGCATCCCCACAGAGAAAACAACAAATAAATGACACAGAGGGTGTTAAAATACTTTTTAACAGAGAACGAAAAAACCTTAACGGATTTAATATAATCCGTTACATAATTTACTTTAGGTTTTACAGCCTAGTTTTACAGTTTCCCTAATTTTTTCTGTCATATTGTCTGCACCGTCTGATTATCTTAACATCTGCTGCTACAGACAGCTGATAAATGAAAGGAAAAACCAACAGAAAGTGCCTTAGTAAGATGCTGGGTGACTGAGCTGCCAGAATAGCTTCAGTGCATCTTGGCATAAATACTAGTCTGTGGAACTGTACTGGAAAAGATGAACACCATTCTTCTGAAAGATATTCGCTCAGCTGGTTTTGATGATTCTGACTGAGAGCACTGTCTGACAACTCCCATAGACATTCAACCTGTTTTATTTTCATCAAGTCATTTGGGGAGCCCTTGTGCCCAGTAAATGACTGTTTGTTTATTAGTTTTTTAACATCATGTCAGTATCAGTGGCTATTCATGACAGGTTACATTGGTGCATATGTTTTTTTTTTTTCAACTTCAAACACAGTCATGGGCAATTTTGTATCTCTCATTCAACTAACTTGCCTGGGAGGAAACTGGAGTACCTGGAGTAAGCCCACAGGGATGCAGGCAGGACCCAGACCAATCCAGCCTGGGATCGAACCCAGGACCTTCTTGCTGTGAGGCGAAATCGCTACCCAACCATGCTGCCTGGTAAATGGCAGACGTTGCCATCCTGGAAGACACCACTTCCATCAGGATCAGACAATAAGAGAGCATGTGTAGAGTTAGTGCCTATTTTGTGTGGGAATTTCTGCCCATTTAGCCACAAGAGCAGTAGTGAGGTCAGGCACTGATGTTGAGCAAGGAGGCCTGGGACATACTTGGCATTCCAGTTCATCCCAAAGGGCTTGAGGTCAGGCCACTCAAGGTCTTCCAGACCAACCTTGGTGAACCATGTCTTCATGGAGTTTGATTTGTGCACATGGTGGAACAGGTTTCAAATCTTAAAGCCACAGAATACAAAGACTTTCTATACAATTACATGCTTTCAACTTAGTGGCAACAGTTTGGGGAAGAACCATATACGCCATGTGTCATGGTCAGGTGTCCATATACATTTGCCCACACAGTATATAACAAAGCCACCAGTTTTTATAGTGTTCAGGAAGTTCAAACTACTAATCTCCTTCTTTCTGTGACTGGCATAAGATGCTTCTGCTATGGACTGAGGAGTCTTTTTGCAAAATCTTACCCACTTAAATAAAATACAACCTGGTTTTGTAGCAGTCAAGGTCCTTTATTTTGTCTGCACAAAGATGAGACCTTGCGAGAACATGACGTGGTTCTTCTTAACACTATTTCAAGGAGAAAATGAACATCTTTAACAGATCCGTACACGAGTATGAGCTTCTGTATCAAGCAGTGACAGATGAGAGCTGCTTGTTGCATCATCACCCTTATCTTCAACAGCATCTGTTACAACCAACCAAAATGGGAATTTTTTTATAGCATTTCCACTGAGGAGGGTTAAGGCTAGCATGGCATCCTTAGAGAAACATGAAACCAGCCAGCACATCTTTTCAAGAGGCTACATTGTAGGGTGAGCACACTTGGATGCATGAGCTCATAGACAGCTACAATTGGTTACTGTGTATCAGACTGACAGGAGAGAGTACTGGGTAGTTCGCCACTGATTGCTGTGGCGCCGTCTGCATTCAAACTTGCACCAGTAAGGAACTGATTCTGAGTACATACAGTACAAAATATGTCTCGACATAACAGCATACACTCATTGAACAATAAAAGGGTAAAGACATTTTTCAACATGTTGATCAGGATGTCAAATCTAGGACACACAGCTGGGTTTGCACTGGCTGCCTGTCACCTCGACTACCACCTAGAGCTCGCCACTTTCTGTAGATTTACACAGAAGTTGCCTATATTTTATACACAGTCCAGAGAATCTAGGAACAAGTGTAGTGATCGGTCAAAAAGTAAAACTTTGATCACTATCATGATGATGGTATTTAACATATTTCTACTATTGCTATAAGATACAAAAGCACACGCGCACACACACACACTTTCGCCTTTTAGACTGAAATAGTCCTGAACACGTTGAATCCTGACAGTGCAGTGGAGATGATCGTTCCGGGGATCTGTGGATGCCAGTGGAGCTCCTTGATCTCGGTCTGGCCCTGATGCAAGAACAGCAGCTGAGGCGGGAGCTTCTTTAAGCCGTCAGCCTGCTCGCCGACGTCACATGACTCCACCGAGAGATCCCATTGGCTGATGACATCGTCCGCTCCAGAGGCGGCAAAGACGCTGGAGTCAGTGGGGCTCCATTCCACCGATGTAACAGGAGCGCTGTGCTGCTTGAAGGTGGCCACAGGACGCCCAGACTGCGAGAGAAGAGGAAAGAGGAAACGGGGTAAGGAACAATACGGAAAATGGATAAAATAAGAAACTGGAGAACGTGGAGGAACAGAAGGACAAACAAGAACACGTTGCTGAGAGCACAAACAGTTTAATCCATGAACATGTTTCTCTCTGTAATCTCACATACAAAAATGCATGTGTGCTCAAATCTACCCTGTGTGTCTGCAGATTTGCTTTCACCATAAATATTGTACAATAATTAACAGGTTGCCAGGAACCTTCCAGGGGTTGTTTGTTCTCAGCTTAACAGGGTGATTTAGTAAGCACAGAAAATAATAATAAAAAAAGAACAGAACTATTGTCTACATGCATGTTTCTGTAAATCCTTTCCACGTCCTTGAGAGGCTTTCTTTGTAGACGCTCCCCCTTCAGTTCAACGCTCTTCCAAGTGAACTGGATCATGATCACTGTATAAGCTTGATTCTGTTCTCTAGCAATCTGTAGCAATCTGGAGGTACATTTTACATTCTGTTTCTGTTGAAGATCCTGCCATGACCCAGTCGCAGCCAGATTTATATCCACATACCCTAAGCAGGATCCCAGAGTCTGAGGGAAAACAGCGCCTCATCGCGACAGATCCTACACCACATTTTACAATGGGTCTGAAGTTTTACTCATTTTACACCTACTGTCAAACACACTTTTTTTTTTTAAACCACAGACACATACATTTATGGCATGAAAACAGCAGGGGATTTCTTCTTTTAAATAGCCGGCAAAGAGGTGGAGTCTAATTCTGCTTTTGGGGACTTGCTGTCCCCAGGATGCAACCAACGCCTGTAATTGTCCGACTGATCTACGGAGAAAGTTTTGCCTCTCAAACACTCTTTCGCACAATACACCTGCTTCCTTTTTCATTTAAGAGTGTTTACTCAGTGTTAGCAGACTGAAACATCTTCGCTGTTGTCCAAATAGTGAAAACAATTATTTTACGATGAAGCTGTACTTGTAGATATAGATGTCGATAAATTTATGATAGGCAGGTACTTCATTTATGAATCATCCCATGTTAATGGAACCTTGACCTAAATGTGCATCACATTTATATTT
>JANCOA010000049.1:19823037-19833461 GCA_024363135.1 Leptodoras oyakawai
AACAACAAAGAAGAGCTGACAGCAAGCATCATGGAAATCTGGGCTTCCATAACTCCCAGGCAATGCCACAGGCTGATTACCTCAATGCCATGTCACATCGAGGCAGTGATTAAAGCAAAGGGATTCCCAACCAAGTATTGAAGATTGACATATCATTTTAGAAGTACCATATTTTAACTGATTTGATGTGAATCTAATTTCTGTTTTTCCTGCAAAAACTGTGAAGTAGTTTGGGCTGATTCCTCCACAGTATTCTAATTTTGTGCGTTTTATGAGCTAAACAAATAAACAAATAATTACTTGAAATTGTTTAAATTGTGGGCCCTGAATTTATAATCTATGAAAGTTTAACTTTTTTTAATGGAATTATGGAAATTAATAAACTTTTACATGATATTCAAGTTTTTTGGAATGGGTCGATAGATAGATAGATAGATAGATAGATAGATAGATAGATTGATTGGAATCTGTTTTTATTTTATCACTTTTAAATCTTTGATTTCCTGACATTTATTTTTAATTGTTTTTAACAACATTATTCGTTAAGTGCAAAACATTTGAGCAGATGGTTACTTGACTTGACTTGACTTTGCTAATTACCAGGCGAGTGAATGTGCATGCTGTGGGTTGGCGCTGCATTGGGGGCGGGTCTGAGTTTTTCAAACGCACCTATCACATGCGAGCATTTTTCGCATTCTCCACTTCAACCGGTTTGCGAGGGTCCCGACTGCCGTTACGTCACCGCGCAGAAACTATCTGATTGGTCAGTCCGTTTGGTTGTTTGCCGACGTAATCCTATATGAAACGCTGATTGGCTAAGGCTTGCGTTTTTTACGGGTTCGTATTTTTGTTCCTGTGTCAAAATCCGCTAGCTTGCTAAATACTGAGGCATATTAGCCACCAGTGGTGGAAAAGCGTTACCGTTACAAGAAAGACAACATTTTTAATGCTATATTTCACTGTTTAGTCGAGATTGCTGGACTCGATAGTAAACTTCTCGCGTCAAGAAACCAGCAAGTCTAAAAGTCAAGTTAGCGTTAGCCATCTAGCTAGCTGTTTTTTTTCTAGTTTAGCTAACCGAGCAGACTCCCGTCGAGTGTGGCGTTTTTAAAACAAGGCTTTTTGTTCATGAATTTAACCGACGCCTAGATAAACTGTTCATTCGTTTAATTGACGTTATGTTGGACCCTGTCACTGCCCTGGAGCGGTTCTAGCTAAAGTGTAACTTTCATATACGGCTAGCTAACGTTAGCATCGAACTCCACCGGCCAGTGAGCCTCGGGACAAGCTGCTGTTTGGACTGGATTCAGCTTCACTCGTTTCATTACAGTCGATATGGTAAGCCCGTTATGGCCACTTCCAGTGGTGTAAATAAATTGTTTACTCCTGTATTTTTCTGCCAGATACATTCCGTGCTAGCCAGGTAGCCCGGTCAGCTACAGCTAGCAACAGCTAACAGTTCTAGCTTTAGCTAGCTTAGTGTATCAGCAAAGCAAAGGAATAGCTAACTGGTTTAGCTTAGGAACTGTAACAAGCTACAGCGTAAAATGAGATCTTTTTCTAAATGATGGCTAATTCAGTCTGCCACAGTAGACTGTTAGCTGTGTGAATTCAGATGGCAGGGACCGGTTTGGCTGGTAGAGTGTCGGCCAGCAACAGGCGAAACTGACCAGAGGAATTGATCAGTTACTGTCTGTTTTTTAATCATTCATTTTTTTTAACTTAAATTGGACCCTAATAACAATTCTCAATTCTCAGAAAGCTTATGTGCTTAGCCTATGTCCCATTTTCTCTTGTGATGAACGACAAATGTTCTGTTTCAGGGGAAAGTAGCTAAAGCAAGCTCTGAAAGTCGCTGCGTGACGTCACACTCATTTGCATACCAGCTTCATTATGTTCAATCCTGTATCATATTACAGAGAAGGGACATGTTCACTTAAGAGTACAGCAGAATAATGAAATAATGGATTGGTGTTTTACTTAAGTTAATAATCGTCTTTGTCATGACACAATGAAGGAAACTTTTACGCGTTTACAGGACGTAAAACTTTCTTTCGAGTTCACAGACGGAAAGAAGCAGTGACGGCGAGTAACCACGAAGGACAACGTTTACTCACTTTAAGCACTTGTGAATTGTAATATCTCGAAAAACAGAGAGGAGAAAAACTATGGGGATGAGTACGGCAGTGATGAGTGTCGGGACCCGATGGTGGTCAGGCGTCACACATTTACATTACGTTTACTTTTCTGGCATTTGGCAGACACTCTTATCAAGAGTGACTTCCATTTATCTCATTTTATACAACTGAGCAGTTGAGGGTTGCCCAACAGTGGCAGCTTGGTGGTGCTGGGGCTTGAACCCCCAACCTCAACCACTGAGCCACCCCTGCCCACACACTGACGGCGAGTCGAGCAAACCTGATGGCTAAACTTGAGTCAGCTTGAGAGCTGTGTCCAAGTTCAAGACAGTCACTAATGTGTGCTGACAAAGTTCCTAGATTTGTCACTAGGCTCCTTTTTAAATTAAAGTCACTAAAGGGGTCTAAAAATCCCTAATTCGGCAATGCCCAGTGATTCCCGTGTTTCCGTCCCTTACCGGGCTAAAGTGGATATTGTATGCTTGAGAAATGTCCAGCTGACTCCATAGACTAAAAAATTGCATGTTAATTAAATTACTGTGGTAACTTGCACTTCAAATAAGGGTTAATGCACGTCAGATCGTGCTGTTATTCAGAAAATATATACGTATACTGTTCTGCGCAAAAGTCTTAGGCACCATATTGTTTCTAGGCTCTATTTTATTTATTTATTTATTGCTGTTATTGAGTCAGTACTGAAAGATTTTACATTTCCAAATGTTACTTTACACAAATGCAAAATGTTACAATGTTTGTATGTCAGTAACAAAAGCAGCATATTTATGATGCAAAACCCAGCAGCCTAAATAACATTTGGAAATATGAATAATCAAATCAAAATAAAAAAAACATCAAAAAGAAAAGTTGTACCTAAAAATGATAGGATGCCTAATACTTTTGCACAGTACTGTAGATGTACATATACTCCATGTATAACTCTTGCAAAAAGTATTTTTTAGAAGTGATTTATGAGAGCAATTTATTGAAATTTTTGGCTGCATGATGGTTCTCATGGACACACGTGACGATGTAGACGTATTCCCGAGACAGCACGGCTCCTATCCAGCGTTCATACCATAAGAGAAAGCTTTACATTATCTATACAGGATATACACAGAAGGCAGACAATCAAAGGGGTGTGTAATTAACAAAAACTTTGCTAATTTGCTAACTGTTTAGGAATCACAGCCATTTTCTTCATAGTCCCTCCATCTTCACAAGCTCAAAAGTAAATGGACAGTTGACTGATAAGCATGCTCATAGCCAGGCTAAGTGTTAAAATTGCAATTGGTAGCTCTTACTGGGAATTCTCAGTATGCAGTCCAAAGAGGTATTGATCATTTTTGTGCTGGGCTTGGAAGCCGGTAAAGACTATACTGGCATCAGCATACAAAAGAATAGTTAGTGAAATAATGCGAACCCTAATTTGTGTCCTTGGGAATATAACACTAAATTGTTTCAAGTGCCTGTAATTACAATGTAATTTGTGATGCTATGGATTTGTCATTACAATATTTTGCTAGTGTATACTGTGCTAGTGTATAAGAGCAGTTGTGAAGCTACAGTTTCCCAGATATCCCATACAACTCTGGAAAAACCCACACATAAGAGTGATGGCCAGGTGTCCACAAACTTTTGGCCACACAGTGTGCATGTTCAGTCCATCAACCTGCATGAGCTACGGATCTAATTTGATCCCATCTCATTCCATTTATTTGATGTCTGCACCAAATTACGCATGTTTCTTGCTGTCCACTTTATTAGGAACACCTGTACACTCATCCGAATGAAGAAAACATTATGATCTCTGTGACTTTGTGGCATCGGTTTTTGCCCCAGCTGGGTTGGTTTGAGTTTCAGAACTTGCTGATCTCCTTGTTGATGAGGATGATTAGAGGAGAGTGTCCAGAATTTATCTACAGGACCTATATGGATCTGTAGATAAATTTAAGTGTGTAAACAGATGGACAATATGGTATATCTGTATTTCTACACTAGTCAATTTGTAGCACTGCTAATCCAGCATAAAATGCCCGTTCATTTGGAAATGATCTTGAGCATGAAACGTCAGTTCGAGCTGCTTTCTGGAAATTTCCCCGCAGTCCTTGCTGTGCCCACCACTGCACCTGGAAGCAATTTTCATATCATACACCTCTAATGTCATCCAACTCTGTTATATTAAGTATCATAAATACAACTTTGTTTGAAATACTCGATACTCTCCTCTTATAGTGGGAGAGAGGTGTCCCAAAATGTAGGAGTGAGATTTATATACATCTGTCCTTTAGAAAATTATGTGGAGTGTATTTTTTGCCAGATGTATGTTTGAAAGAATGTTGTGTAGGTTAGTTAACAGAAACTCCAGCATTTCTCAAATTGATTGATAGTCTGATCAGACATCAGTTTTATACTTTTATATATACTATTGTATATTTTTGCATGCAGAACTCAAATGTGGAGAACTTGCCACCCCAAGTTTTGAGACTGGTGTATAAAGAAGTGTCTGCCCTGGCAGCAGACCCACCAGAGGGAATCAAAATTTATCCCAGTGAGGAAGACATCACAGAACTTCACACTGCCATTGAGGGACCAGGTAGTAATTTATTGACTTGAATATAAATGTATTTGCATATAGTTTGAATAGATTTAGCATTTATGCATTTTGTGCTTTGTGCCTTGAACAGAAGGGACCCCATATGCAGGAGGAGTGTTCAGAATGCGCTTGGTATTGGGGAAGGATTTTCCTGCTGTACCACCCCGGGGCTATTTCCTGACCAAGATTTTTCATCCGAATGTTGGACACAAGGGTGAGATCTGCGTCAATGTACTGAAGAGAGACTGGAAGGCTGAGCTCGGTCTCAGGCACGTATTACTGGTAAGTAGTGCAGGTCACTGTCATTTTGTTATAGCAAACTTTAAAAAGAACTGCATGATTGTAACGATAAAAATGTCAGGCATCCTGTTATCATTGCCGCCATCGACTCGTCGTGGGTTGCCAATGCCGTCTCTAGTTTCTCTTTGAAATGTGCGTGTATGTGAAAACCCTAGAATACAGATCAACTCAAATCGTCCTGGGCAAACAACATGGACTAATGAGCCACTCATCACTCAGCATGAATTTTCCAGTACTAAAAACATTAGTTCCTCCTTCCGCAAAGCTGTGTGAGCCAACCTTCAAACAAGGCATAATCCCAGTCGATCTTTAGTCGTTTGATTTTGTATGATTTTGTTTCATCTTCCATCTGTGTCACCTGTCTGCATCTTGTGAGCACTGAAATCCATAATTAATCTGTTATCCAGTATGATGGACAGCAAATGGTATGGAAGCATCTCGTAATCAGTTCACCTGCTATTAAACTTTTGTACCACTAGGGGTTCCTGCATACGCATGGTCAGGAGTGTGTGTGAAAATACTTGCGTCCACAAGCATAAACAGAACTTGGTAAATCCAACCCAGATCATAGAAATATGTGTAAGCACATTTGCACAAAACTGTGTAAGCACAGTTGTTGAATGAGACCTTGGACCTCTTGGTCTTCATCCATGTTTGGGTCTATTTTTGCCAGACATGTTATTTAATGATGAACAAGGAGGCTGAGATCTAAGGGCCTTAGCCTATGTCTATTTTTTGCCAAAATGAGTGGTGTTTTGTTATGTCTGTTTCTATCTGAAAATGCAATATGCATACCTATAGTACTCAAGCACATAATGAGCTCACCCTGTTATTGTCTTCCACGTTTTCCGTCCATGTGTGAATGTTTTCATTGTTTGATGGCTCCCTACAGCCTGCAATTTTCAGGTGATGCCAATCAAAATGCTTGAAAATGAACAGTGGCTTGCAAAACTGTCAAATTGTGGAGCCGCTTTTTCAAAATCTCATTATATTGTCTCTCTCTGTCTTCCTCAGACCATTAAATGCTTACTGATCCATCCAAATCCAGAGTCGGCTCTGAACGAAGAGGCCGGGCGGTTACTGTTGGAGGACTATGCAGAATATGCCTCGCGTGCCCACCTACTGACCGAGATCCACGCTATGGGAGGAAGTGCAGGGCCTCCAGAGCCTGGTGATGGACCACAGCCCAAGAAACATGCAGGAGAGCCAAGCAAACGTGCAATTACAGCCGGTGCTGCAAATACAGTTGCTACAGCCAATGGCACAAATAGTAGCAGTGCCAGTGGTACAAGCAGTAGCAACAATACTGGAGCTGCTAAAAAGAAAACTGACAAAAAGCGAGCTTTGAGGCGACTATAATAGTGAATAATCCTTTTTCTTTTTGTTGTCAATATAAATATGGAATTGAGACCATATTTTGCTCCTTTTTATGATTTCTGTTCTAGAAAATAACTTCTTTTTATTGGTTTTGTGATTAGCATTCTACACGAATTTCATTCATCATGGTTTGTTCCATACTCTGCTCTCAGGTTTTCTGACTTTCATAATGACAAAGTAGATCGCACATGGCAAAGACATACATTCAGCATGTATTTATTTCCCCTGAAAATCTAATGAGTAACCTTTATCACCAGGTCAGTATTTTGTACCTTGCTACCATTTAAATGGGTTAGAGATATCACAATGGCAGTTACACACCTCTTAATCTAGTAAGGCCATTGTATTTAAAAGCAGCATCAGCGCTTTAAAAGGAAAAGCACCAAGTCATCTACCAATCAGTCAACCATTCTTATTTGGCCAATATTTGAGGTAGAAAAGTGCCAGTAGAAATGCACAGGGCACTTCCTAGACAACCAGTGCCTGTTGGTCATGCGCAAGAATGTTGAACGATTTCACTGATTTGCTTTTATGGGAACATTCTACTGGGGCTTGTTTAAGTTTCAGTAGCACACGACTGCAGGCAAAACATCCTGACATGTTCCATGGATTTTAATTAAACATGAGAACAAGGAATGGATTAAATCTCCAGGTGTCTAAAGACACGTTTAGAGGGTGAGTAGGCTGGTGGTTAATGAAATGAGTTCCATCCTGCTTCACGTAGATAGCAGGCAAAAACAGTCCAGTGTCCCGTCGTCCATAAGTTGAGTGATTTTTAATAGATTTGACCGTTTAAGTAGCGTGATTTATCAGTGACTCCATGGTTAAATGCCAGTCCAGACTAATCTAATCAGTAATGTGTATTACAGAAAGTAGACATAAAGCGCAGCTTCGTCTCTTCACAATATGCTACAGCTGTGTAGTGCATTAAATAGAGTAAGAAGTTATAGAATGGGTTAAAATGTGGTCTGAATATAACTTTAAAACGTGCTCGTCTTTTTCTGTGTTTTTGTGCTTTTATGTTGTCTGTCCTGCATTTTTCTAGTTTAAACCATGTTTTTATTAACAGGTTTTTTTTCCTGGCTTTTGTCAAAGATCATGTCCATGAACCAGAAGGGGCAGATCAAGGTCTTACAAATTATTTTTTTATATCTAGAATGAGACGGTCCCTTTTCAATTTAAGCAGGTGTGCTGTTATCCAATCATTGTACACTCTTTAATTTTTAATCCAGTAATGTGACTTGTTTTTAAAAATGTTCTAGCTGTAATGCCCCTTAAACACCTGCAAATTAGAGCTGAATTCCAGCTGCGTTGCTCTTGGTAAGGGAATGTCTCAACTCGTCACTCTTGTATCAGTGCACATCCAACAACGTCTATTTTGTCAATACGGGGGATGACTACAGTTCCTAAGGAAGCTCTCTTTTAATGGCTCTGGGCTCTAAGACCATGCATACGGGTAACCTTTTACCATTTTGTGAGGTTCTGTGTGGGTTTTGGGGCAGTTGTGTCCATTTAAGTTATTTAAATTAAAAATAAAATATCTTCTGTTGCATACAAGTTGTATTGGACACTTTGGTTTTATTTTTCCAGATCTTTTTAAATCTAATTATACTAACCACTGTTGAACCTTACTTTTTGTTAAGGGGTTGATTAATTCTCTATAACATTTCTGTAATAATATTTGAATGATATGCTTATATTAATGCACTCATTCTAATAAGTTGGCTTTACTCCACAAATAACGTTTCCCATGATGGCCAATAAGTTACATTTTAGTCTTATCTGGACTAACATTATATGTTTAGGGAATGCTGCTTGGTGAACCCCAAACATGTTTTTGTCTTTGGCTTTTTTCTGGCCACTCTTCCCTGAAGCCCTGCTTAAATGGTCTTATGGACAGCTCCTCCCATCTGTGGATCTGTGGAGCTCCTTCAGGCTTAATCAGTTATCTTTGGTGTCTTTGTTGAATCTCTGATTAATGCCGTCCTTTCCTGGTGTTGGTGTTGGTGGGTGGCCTTCTCTTGCCAGGTTTGGGTTGGTGCCATATTTTTTCCGTTTTGTTATAATTGATTTAATGATGCTTTGTGGGATTTTATTTACATTTTTTTTTAAACCACTTAACCCTTATCTGTACTGCTCCACAGCCTTGCCTCTGACCTGTTTGGAGAGCTCCTTGGTCTTCGTGTTGCTTGCTTAGTGGTGTTGCAGACTCGTTGGAATTTCAGAGCAGGTGTATTTACACCGATTAGTCACAACATTAAAACCGCCTTCTTGTACCTACACTCTTCATCTATTTTAGCAGGTCCACTGACCATACAGGTGCACTTTGTGGTTTTAAGGATGGAGACTGTAGTCTCCTTTTATGCTGTTCTTCAGTGGTCAGGACCACCACAGAGCAGGTATTATTTGGGTGGATGATTGTCTGCACTGTAGTGACCCTTATGTGGTGGTACACGGGATCAGATACTGCAATGCTGCTGAAGTGTTTAAACCCCTCAGTGTCACTGCTGGACTGTGAATAGTCCACCAACCAAAAATATACAGCCAAAAGTGTCCTGTATGTGCTGAAGGACTAGAGGATAACTAAAACAAACTGTGCAGCAGCAGAGTTACTGTCTGGGAAATTTCTGTGTGGAGTTTGCATGATTGCATGCCATAGTGAAATGGACACATGCCTAATAGATTAAGTTTGTACTTGTTCAAGGTCTGAGTGACAGCTGTTGAATGATCTGCAAGGCTCACATACACTAAAAATGGTGGTAGACAAATTGAAATGATTTAATTCTTTAAAATGTGGAATGTCTGGCAGATGTGGAATGTCTGTCATGACAGATGTAGGAACAACAATCAGTCCAGTCAAGAGCAACAAGGCTTCCAAATAATGTTCACCTCAGGAGATGATACTAAAGAGACTGATGTGGTTGATGGCGGCTTTAAGACTGTCTATCTATTTTAGCCCAAATGAGCTGGATTGGAATCTTTGGATGCAATTTCACTTGCTAAAAATTATTTTACAACCCATTATTTAGAGGAACATTGTATACAAACCCTGTTTCTAGAAAGGTTCAGATACTTTCTTAAAATGCAATAAAATCTAAATTATGTAATTTGTTAAATCATTTGAAGCTTTACTTAACAGACAAAAGTACAACAAAAGTATTCTCAGTGTTTTCACTGATGGACTTAATCCTATTTGTTAAATGTAAACAAATTTCAAAATTGATGGCTTCAACACTGAAAAAAGTTGGGACAGAGGCATGTTTTTCACTGGGTCACCACCTTTCTTTTTATATTTTCTAATCATTTGGATATTGAAGATGTTGTATACAAGACTTGAGCTTCTCAACAGTCTGTGGCCACTGTGGTCTCATTCTTCTCTTCATGATGCACCACACATTATCAATAGGAGACAGATCTGGACTGCAGGCAGGCCAGTCAAGCCCTACTGTTGTAACTCATGCAGAACGAGGCCTGGTATTGGACTGCTGGAATAAACCTGGAGTTCCTGGGGAAAGATGTCTTGATGGTGGCATATGCCTCTTCAATATACCAATATGATCCTCTGCATCAACTGGAACCTGTATATGCAGATCACCCAGGCTGTGGGCACTGATGTTCCCCCATGCCAACACAGGGGCTGGTTTTTGCACTTTTTACTGATAACATTCTGGATGGTCTTTTTCATCTTTGGCACATAGAATCTGACGTCCATTTCCCCCCAAAACAAGCTGGACTTGTCTGACCACAGAATAGACGGCTGAATACAAATTCAAACCAGACTTTTCAGATTTTTATTTATTAAAAAATTTGAAAACTATGTATCATTTTCTTTTCACTTCACAATTACTTGCTACTTTGTGTCAGTCTATCACATAAAATCCAAATAAAATATAAAAAATCTTGTGGATGTAATGTGAAAAAATTTGGAAAAGTGTATATATATATATATATATATATATATACACTACCGTTCAAAAGTTTGGGGTCACATTGAAAAGTCCTTATTTTTGAAGGAA
>JANCOA010000049.1:19854514-19872624 GCA_024363135.1 Leptodoras oyakawai
TCTCTCACACACACACACACACACTCACTCACTCTCTCTCTCTCTCTCTCTCTCTCTCTCTCTCTCTCTCTCTCTCTCACACACACACACACACACGTGTGTGTATATGTGTGTGTGTGTGTTAGTGTTACATGGGTATGGGCAACAGCTTCAGACATACAACATGCAATGAGCTGATGATTACTTGCCATTCTAAAGACACTTTTGTATTACATTACAATATATCATTTATTACAGTCATTATTTGCATTGCATTTGTTTAATAAAGAATATGCCGTGTGGTCATTTCCTTACTTGTGAAAAAATGTCTCTACATATTCTTACACAAAAACAAACCAGCCACTATATGTTTTTTTTTTTTTTTACTCATGCTCAGGTTTTGCAGAACCACTGCCACCTGTTTGTTTCTGTGATTGTTGTCCCATGCAGTTTTTCAGTGGTTTATGGATACGGCTTTCATTTCCACTCACAAGCCTGGTATAGATTTTCCAATTCTTTTACTATTTCATACCAGATCCCGTGTATCAGCTATTTATCAGCTGATTCATTAGATAAATGAGGCTTAAACTTCACAGAGCAGCAGGAAGATAGGGCCTTGAGAAAACAGTCCACTTCGTACATTTACATTTATCTTCACTCTTTTTCTGTTTCCCAGTGAGAAGAGGTACGGCGTGGAGAAACGTCTTGTGCATCTGAGAGTAATTTCTTCAACGATGGAAAAGATGCCAAGCATATTTGCTGAAACACGGAAAAGGAATTGTATATCACTTGGGCTTGAATGGATTAAACATTAGCAGTCTTTGACTGTAATGAACATACACATGGCACTTGGAGAAAACTATCCATATATTGGATGGTCATGAACTCAAGTATGTAACCAAGAAAAGTCTTATCTAGTCATCTTGGTTTTGTTTCATAACAAAAGCATCAGTAAGCACTTTCAAAATGTGAAAATAACTGTCACCATATGTGGTTTAGACATCTCACTTACATTACATAAAAGACCAAATCCATTAACATTAATGATGGACTGACCAATGTGCAATTCGAGGAACACATTACTGACAAGGATACTGATGAAAGAAAGAACCGAAAAGAAAGACAACTTCTTAACCACAGACAGTGACTCAAGTAACCATCAAGCACTAAACCACAGAACTGTTAAAGACTCAAAAATCAAATCCAGCCTTTGAATTGTGTGTTGCAGAACTTTGGAATATCACTATCCATACCGAAAATCCATTCTACGCTGCAGCATCTGCTTGGCACAACTGGCTATAAAGTGGGAACAGTTGGTGATTGTCAGCTAACTGCAGATCAGTTCAAAGCAGGCCATACGCAAGGGTGAGTTGAAACAGGTTAGAGAAACAACAGTGATTGTCATTGTAACACCTCATCTGGCAATTGTAGTGTGATTGTTGTTGCTGCTCCTAGAGCAGAAGGTGTTGCCATTGCGCACCCATGTTTCAGTAACTGGGAAATGTTCCAGTTTGGAAAATACAATGTGGACATCATAGAGATGCTGAGTGGACACCAGGCCCATCAGTTCAAAAGTCTTGGATTAGAGCGACAACTACAACACCAGCAGCAAGTGCAGCTTCACCAACACCAGTTGCAACAGCAACAGCAGCAGCAAGTTGAAACCTCTGGGGCTATTTTGTCTGGACTTGGCTTAGGCCCCTTGCAAGGATCTAGAAGCAGTGCCTTTTCTGATTCTGCATCAATTTTTGCAAAAATGAGTGCACCCCCTCCTCCTCTACAGCAGCAGTCACTGTCTTCATCTTCACAAAGTTCAAGGAAGTCAAGCAAAATGTCTGCAAGTGGTAGCAGTGGAGGAAGTCACGTGAGTGGGTATCCTCAGTTTTTGCGTTCATTTCATCCAGCTGAGGCGGCCCTTGCACAAGAACAGTTACATCCCGGAGTTGGGCGATTTGACCATTTTGCAGGCGGTAGTGGAAGTGGAGGAAGTGCAGGAGGAATTGGAGGACTAGTATCATCTGTTCCACCTCCACCTCCCCCATTACATCCTGGCCTCTCTGTTCCCCAAGCATCCCCTGGACCATCCTCCTCTTCCCCATCTCCTTCAAGTTCTAGCTCCAACAACCCTTCCAGTACTAGTGCAGTAACTTCCCTTGGTCACCAATTGACAGGAGCCCAGTCTGATGCACGGAGCTTGCATCAACAGTTTAGTTGTATGCTAGCTGCTAATCAGTATTTTCTCTCTGGAGTACCAGCCAATTCCAGCCTAGAGCAATTCTTGGTACAGCAAGGAAGCCACAACCATCTAGGTCTTGAATCAAGTTCAGGTCTTGCTCCACCCCCTGCTCTCCACTCCTCACACACACATAGCCACTCAACCACCTTGCCCCAGCCACAGCAGCCACCACCACCACAACAACAACAGCTGCCCACTCACACTCTGTCACATCCCCATCCACATCACCCTCTTCATTCCTCATCTCAACCGTCTTCATTAAGCAGTTTTGACTTTCAAGGGATCCCTGTCCTCTCCTCAAATCAGCTAGCATCTCTGATGCAACAGGAAACTGGTTTACCACTTCCTCTGCCCTTACATTTGTCCCTCTCCAAGGATGAAGGGAAAGTAGACAGTGCAATAGGAGGAAGTGGAGGAGGCAGGAGAAAGAAAGCAATGGCTGGGTACTTGCCTCAGCGGAAGACTGATGGCAGCAGTAACACTAGCAGCAGCAATAGTCATGGCTCTGCAAATCATAACGCCAGCAGTAGTAGCACTTCAGGAAGTCTTAGCCAAGATGCTGTACCTGGCCTTGGTGGAGGTGGCCGTATTGGTATGTCAGGACTTGGTAGAGATCCTCCTTCCCACCTTACCCCCCCATCTTCCTCTTCAATTGTGTCATCATCATCTTCCTCTGCTCCCACCTCTACATCCGCATCAGTTCTGGTGACAAACAGTTCGAAACATGACAATCATAGCTCCATGCACCCTCGTTCATCTCAACATGAACCCGAACCACTTTATCATTGCGGAGAGTGTGGAAAAACTTTCACTCACCTATCCAGTCTACGCAGGCACTTACGCAGTCATGAGTTGACCACTGCAGGCACAGCAGGCACAAGAAGTACCGTTGTGAATCCTGTTTTGCATCCTGCTGATCCAAGTATTCCTCACTCAACCCAGGACAGTTCAGCATCATCCTTATGCCAAAGTCCTGACAAGACATTCTGTTGCTCAGATTGTGGAAAAGGATTTAAAAAAAAGGGACACCTGCTTCAGCATGGTGTCATCCACTCTGGTGCGCGGCCCTTTGCCTGCAGTACTTGTAGCCGTGCTTTTAACCGGCGTGAGTCCCTCACCCGTCATGAAAAAATCCATGAAGAGAAGCCTTTTCGTTGTCCAGCTTGTGGCCGCTGTTTCCGTGAGAGTACCTCTTTGTTGAACCATGCAGCTTCAGGCACTTGTGGCAAATCAGGCAGAGGACCAAGACCGAAGAGTGATAGTAGCAACTCTGTAGTTGGTGGCAAGAACAGTAAGACAGGGGCTTCCAGTGATGGAATGGTAACTAGTGCAGTGGGTGAGTCACATATTTATCTTACAGGATAGTATGTGTGTGCGCCAAATAAAGTTGTGCTGTATGATGTGCTAAGGGGATATGTGTATATGCAGCATTCATACTGTTTGATTTGTCATGCAGGGTCTTACCGGAGTGATGGTTACAATAACTTCAAAGACCAGCGCTCTCAAGGCAACCTTTATTCTGGAACTTCCTTATGTGGTGGAGGCATAGCAGGGACGGCACTAAGAAAAGCACCTTTAGCTCCTACTCTGCACCCACACCCACAAAGCCAAAACCAGCAGCTTCATCAAGGGCACCCACATTTACCCCTCTCCGCTCTGCTGGAGGATTCTGAAGATGATGTTACAAGCTCTGTCAATAGTGCTATTTCTGCTATCACTGCAGCAGCAGCAAATTGCATGACTGGTGATCTTAACAATACTGGTCGCGGAGAGGATAGAAGAGATATAATTGGGGGGCTACTTGGAGGTCTTGGACTAGGCCCTCTTGGTTCACCCGGTGGTCCGACTTCTACATCTGGAATGGATAAATCATTTAGAGGTGGTGAAAACCAGGATACCCTGGCACTGCACCCACAACAGTCAATCCAACAGACGCCAGGTGGAAAGCCCAAGCGCCCTCGGAAGCCTCGTAAAAAGAAGGAACCTGGGGCACCGGGTACAGAGCCTCCCAAAAGACGTCAGTCCTCCCAGAGAACGGCGGGGGGTCTAGGGGACATTAGACCATATTTGTGCAGCATCTGTGGTCGAGGATTTGCAAGACGAGAAACTCTGCGAAGGCACGACCGAATTCACACTGGGGAAAAGCCTCATCACTGCACAGTGTGCGGCAAATACTTTAGAGAAGCTTTTCACCTTAGTAAGCATCATACAGTGCATTCTGGAGAGAAAAACTATAAATGCCTTCTCTGTGGAAAGGATTTTGGATATGCCCAGAGCCTTAAGAGACATGGAAAGCTACACCAGAAAGGAGAAATGGAAGAAGTACCTACAACACCTGGAGGAGAAAACCTCAACAATTACCCAGCTCCTGGTGGAAGCATGATCCAAGGTACTCAAGGTAACTCTTCATTCTACCCGTACCCACAAGATGTTAAACCCCACGGGTCAAATCCGCACCCTCCTCCCAGACTTTACACATGCGCTATATGTTGGAAGTCTTTCCGTCATCACTTCCATCTTACTGCACATCATCAAACAGTGCATGAAGGCGGAAGCGACAAGTTGTTTTCTTGTGAGGTGTGTGGGAAGGCCTTCGCATATTCCAACAGCCTTTCAAGACACAGGCTGTCTCAGCATGGCCTCACCCGTACTGGACAAGGAACGCCTCAAGGGAGCGCTGGAGTCACCGGAGAAGACAGCAGTGTTGGTGGCTCAGTATCTGAGAGCGAAGCAGCCACAAATGCTTTGCTCCAGCTTGCACCCACTGCTGGAAACCAAGGAGAAGAGGATTCTCATGGTGGGGTCCTTCATAGTCACCAGCATGCTCCGCCACAGCCACAAGCTGGGTACTCACCTCTTTTCTATGATGCCAGTACATCTCTCCCTTCCTCTTCTAATGCCACGCCATACTCCCAGCCTCTGCCTTCAAGTTCTTCCCTACAATCCCATCAGCACACGGGAGTAAAAGGCGAGCCCATGTATCAACCTGGCCAAAGACATACACTCAACCCAAACATACCAACCCACCCCCTTGTTCTGCCTCCAACTGAACATCAGCACCATTCTCTCACTCAGCACCATGCAGCTAATGTCCAGCCACACCACCACCACAGCTTTCACACCGAGGAAGAACTAAGGCGACGCAAGAAAAAAAAAAAAAGACGGAACGGGAGAGAGAAGATAGGCTACGAATGGGGTCGGACCACAAAAATGGACGGGGTGCAGATGGGTCTCTCGGCTGGGGAAAGGAAGAGAAATGAGACGAGAAAGCTTCAGAGAAGGATGAGAAAAACATTTCGTAGAAGGCAACGTAAATTTAGGAAAAAAATGGCTATGCTTTTGAGGATTAGAAGAGGTAGTGAAGGAAGCAGAGTGGTGTATGAACTGAGCCCTTCAGGAGGACTTGAACTATACAGACTGCTCTCTTTTCAAGTTCCACTTAAACGATTCCCTTGTCCCTTCTGTTTTCTTACAACATTTTCACGACGAGCAGCACTTATGGTCCACATAGCAGCTAGACATTGCCCAAGAGTCAGTTACCCTTCGGGTCGATTAAGATGTGCAGTTTGTGGAAAACAATCTCGCAAATTACTTTCAGCCCTTATACATAGAAGCTCTCACTTATCTAATAGAGCATTTTCTTGTAAACGCTGTCCTTCTCGTTTCTGGAACGCAGCACTCCTCACAAGACACAAAAGAACTTGCCGGGGAAAACTGACAGAACTGACACGAGGGAGTGCTCTTTGTTTGAAATTGACAACAGGAAAAATCTTTAAAAGAGGAGACAGCAAAGGGAATATTTCAACCCTGCAAATACAGTACAGTCACTGAGTGTGCTTCATTAATCTTAATGACTTCAGTATGTAGTAGCAAGAAGGACACTGAGTTTTGCATGACAAAAATAGAGACTTAGGCTTGGTATCTGACCGTCAGAAGGTCGGTTGATTGCTCTTAGTTTGTTCTTTTCTATTTAACCATCATGGGTTCCTCACGTAAGCCGAACTTCCGAACTGAACTGCTACAAGCAAAATTACAAACGCTTTGCAGATGTCTTTTATAAAGATACCAACATAAACCCCAACTAAGTCTCTAAAAGGGTTATACAATGTTATGTGTTGAACAACATCTTGGCTCCTTCACTGGCATTAGATGAATTTATAGTCATTTTACTAATACAGTATTTCCCTTAATGGTAATACTCACTGTAAGTCAGCAGTTGCTCTGTAGAATTATTCTGTCGCTGGTATGTATAATGTGTAGTTCACTTAGAACAAGTGTGGGGATTTGATCTTTGTAACAATGCATTAGTAGCATAAGAAGAAAAGAAAGAAGGTATTAGGAAGGTCAGTGTTTTGTTCAAATCTGTGCATGTTGAGCACTGGTCTTAATGTGTTGGATAAATGTTGATTATTGGATGGTTCCATATTAAATATAATTGGAATTGTATAAAATAAAAGTGGGGAAAAAAAACAGTCCCAAAATAAGCACTCCTTTTTACCTTCATCTTCATGCTAGTGAGGAAGTGAGAGGATCAGAACGGATGTATCTATCTCTGGAGTGAAAACTAGCATGAAGATGGAAGGATTAGCACTTAAATTGAAAAAGGCTTCCCAAAATAATAATAATAATAATAATAGTAATAATAATAATAAAAAATAATAATAATAATGTGGCCCTGTTCATTGAGAGCTACTTAATATATTTTAGCCAACCTAAACATTACAATTAAACAACCTTACTGAGAAATCTAGGTTCTATCCATTTTCATTAGTGAATTAGGGTGGAGTTGTGTAGGAGTAGCTCTCAAGGAACAGGTTGGAAGATGATAATAATAATAGAAGTAAGTATTGAAATTTCAGTAGTATGGTGCAACAAAGCCTGTTCAATTTGAAATTTCACCTATTGGCATGGTGAAGCTTTTATATATAGAGTCTAAGGTAGAATTAGGAAGGAACAAGTGTACTGTAATGTAAATTGTGTCAATATTTTATTATTGTTATGATTTGTTTTTTAAAAGAAAGGTGAAATATGTTTTTATCATAGGTACACTGCAAGGTAGTTTGGAATGATAGTGGAAGTTATCACTTTCATATCTTACTTAATGTATTACGTGTCAGACATAGTCTGCCTACTTGCCAACTATGAAAGCATCCCTTATATGTTTCTTTTAATTTGTTATGTAGTGAGGCCATACTACCCATAGCTCATGTTTTTTTTTGTTTGTTTTTTTGAGAATAATAAGTAAATCAACAAGTATGTTTCTATCACTTTATTTACCTATAATAAGCTGGTTGTTGATGATACCCAAGCATTTAATAAAAATCGAAAAGCTTAGATTGTTCATTCTGTTGTTACCGCATTTCATTGTATTTGTTTTGTCAGATTACTAGTTGTTTTTTTCTCACCATTTACATCTCCAAATGAATTTTACCCATAAGATCAGGTTTTGTCCCGTGTCTATAAACTATTAATAGAGACGATGGTATAATTTTCCTTTCCATAACCACAAGAAAGTAAACGTCAGTAGAGATTATCTTTCTCATTATTTAATTTCTACAGATCTGACCACAATGGTCAACGTTTTACGGTTCATCGAGTATCATTATATCAGTACGCTGTGCACTGAACAATGCATGAGCTTAATGCCCTGTTTTATGTCTTGCGCACAAGGCACAAGCTTTATGATCTTCGTATGACTTTCTATCCCTGCTTCGTTCTGTGCTTCTTCAACCAAGGTCAGTGATTTAATGCAAGCCTTTAATTGTAGCAATGTTTGGCTCAGTTTATTACCTGGTAACACATCTGAAGTTGGTATTGCTGTGTTGAACTGCACATCTCTGCTTTAACCACAGGATGGCAGAATAAGGGTTTCTCATTTTTCTCATGGTAAAAAAAAAACGATTGCATTTCTTTCAGGGCTACACGGCAGTCATTTATGCAGCATCTTTTTTTTTTTTTTTACTAATGTAAGTAGCATGCAAGCGAGTCATTGTTTTTTAGGGGGGGGGGGTGCATGTGAGGATTTTTGTAATTTAGATTTAAATAAAACTGTCTACAGCAGGATAGCTATCAACTAAATATTATAGAATATGCTTCAATGGATTAGATCTGGAATCTAGAATGAATAAATGCATATCTGGAATGTAAAATGAATACATTCCATTTTGGCAAATCTCTTTCTCTTAAATGTGTACAGACCATACACACACACACACTTTGTCTCTCTCCCTCTCCCCCACACACACGCACGCATGCACATTCTACACACATACCAACATGAGGTCTAAACTGTGTAGTCTCACGCGGCTGTGTCTGGCGAGATTACGGGGGCGGGATTGATTGCACGGCGGCAGCCAATCACCGAATTCAAGGGGTGGATTCCTTCTTCCTTTTAACCAATAGCACCGAGGACGACCACACGGCCAGAGGCTTCTCCGCGTGCTGTGTACACGTGCACTGGAAAGCGTTTTTGCTTCTCCCGTGTTCCTCTTGTGCAGAGAGCGAGAAGACGAGCGCCAAACATGTCCACGGATTACCAGCGATCCGTTTTTGTCTCAAATAAAAAAAAATAAAATAAAAAAAAACCTGTCATGATAGTGTTTCAAGTCATTTTCTTTCCATGCATAGATATCCAATCCAAGTAGATGAACAAACACACAAACGCTTTAAAATTGCTGTTTAAAATACGGCTCAAGTATGAACACGATAGGCCTGATCTGGTGATCCAACAAGGATACCAAACAATCACAAGCCTCACCATGGCAGCTGTTAATCCCTGAGATTAATTATAAATACGATCTGTCATGAGGAGGCGTGTGTCAATAGTATGCATGAGAAATTTCCCATGTTATAAGTGGCTTCCAGTCCTGGTGTGTGTGTGTGTGTGTGTGGAGTAGGATGTTATGACAGGATATATTTATACAGCCAAATGAGCTAGCACACTTCAAAACAGCACAGTGGAGCAAGGTATAAGTTCAGCTTTCTTACTATTTAAACATAGACTCTGGGTGGACGCAAGGCTGCGATTCTCTCTCTCTTTCTCTCTCTCTCTATCCCACTCTATCTATCTATCTATCTATCTATCTATCTATCTCTATCCATCTCCATTCAAGCGTCTGTCTGCTGAGCTCGCGGGAGATGTGATGTGACGTCACGTGACTGCCCCGGGTTCGTTCCGGCTGAGCGCGGAGCTCACGTGCCCGCTCACAGAAGAGGAGGAGGAGGAGGAGGAGGAGGAGAAACGGCTGCAGGAAAAAAAAAGCGATAACGTCCAACCATCTGACACTGCGCAGCTGTACCCGTGTCCTGCATGTTTTTTTCCCTTCGGTTTTGTTTTCATTCGGTGTTTTTTTGGGGGGACGACGTCGCTTCCTTTATTTGCTTACTTGATGTTTATTATTACTGCTGTTATTTTGCACATGCTTGGAATTTTCACTCCTTGTCTTCATAATTAGCAACTTTTCTCCCCCCCCCCTCCTCCTTTTCTGCAAGACCTGTTTCTCCTGCTGTATCTGACAGTCTGGTCTGTATGGACCCACGACGCACTATTTGAGCTGTTTAAAGTTTGAGCCGACAAATACCTGTCCACCCCGGACTAAGTGAAGGCATTTTATCCCCTGGACTGGACACCAGATGCACTAAAATGACCCTCTGGTCCTGTTTGGAGTGAGCTCTGTGCTCTCACGAAGACTAAAGGTAAATATGCACTTACCACTAAAGACTATCGGTAGCATTTGCAGTGCGTGTCTTGATGAGAGTAGTTGATATATACTGATTAATCAGTAGTCACTGCTCTAGTTGGCATGGGTCTTGTTAGTTGTAATAGTTACACACTTCATGATCTGTCATCAGATTGGCGCTCACGCATGCGGTTACTGTTTCCACTGTAAAGTCTCAAAGTCCACTGTGATTTGTTTGTTTATTTGTGTGTGTGTGTGTTGTGTAGTATAGTGTACTGGTCCAGTTCTCCATAGTGAACTGGATGATGGCAGGGCCTCCCTCCCAGCGTCTGTTGCCCCCTTCTGGACCCAAAACACACTTCAGGAGCTTAGACCATGCAGGAGGAGACTCGCTGAATGCTGGACCAGTCAACACCGGCCCTGAGCTCAAATCGCCACCACAGACCCCACTCAAAGGTGATCAGAGCTTTAAAGACTACGTCGCACGTGTGTGCAGCTGCTGTCTGTACTCTCTAACCCTGAGTTCATACCGATGTCAGCTTTTTGCCCTAAAGTTAGTATCGCTCTATGTTAGTTTGTGACTTGGTCACCATGGATTTTCTGGGAGCTCATGGCTAGTGTGATGGTCATGGCCGCAAAAGCTACATACCTATTTGCGGCCACGTCTTTATGAGACACCTTGAGTCTGTTGCTAACATCTCAAGACTATGTAGCTAAAATTTTGAAGCCCCAGGCACATAAAATTCTTTGAATACAACGGTTCAGATGCGCAGTTGACATATCTGAATGGCAGCACCAGCTACCTTTTAAGCATTACTCAATCAGGCATGGCTATAAATAAAACTGCAATGTCTTATTTAGTGGTTTTGTTTTGCAATACTGGCCAATACTTCAATACTTCACACTTCCATTTTTGTTTTGTTTCAGGCAGATCGTAAGCATTCGGTTGGTTGGTTTTTTTTTTTTTTGAACATCACATGTAGTCACTTAGGGAGACACGGTGGCTCAGTGGGTAGCACTGTCGCCTCACAGCAAGAAAGTCCCGGGTTCGATCCCCGGGTAGGGCGGACTGGGTCCTTTCTGTGTGGAGTCTGCATGTCCTACCCGTGGGTTTTCTCCGGGTTCTCCGGTTTCCTCCCACAGTCCAAAGACATGCACGTTAGGTTGTTTGGCATCTCTAAAGTGGCCCTAGTGTGTGAGTGTGTGTGCCCTACGATGGATTGGCGCCCTATAGGGTTGTTCCTGCCTTGCACCCTATGTGGCCGGCTAGGGTCTCCCGTGACCCTGAAAAGGAATAAACGGCCAAGAAGATGAATGAATGAATGAATGTAGTCACTTCACACTGGACCTGAGAGGATCGTTCTGTGAACGTAGATTCACTGTTTCGATTAACTGCTTGCAGTTTAATAATTTGCAAAAACGAGCATGACCGATCCCAAAAGGGATCTTGTACAGAAGTTGTGCAGGTTTGTGTTTAGAAAACTGGAGTTCAGTTCTCATTTGCATAAAGTTTAACTCTCCCCACAAGCGTTGCTTTACTTACTGTCAACTAATATGTCAACTACCATGAAAAACCAAAAGGATCTCTGCCAGTGTGAATGCAGCAGTTTTAACGGCGTACTAGTCATTATAATAACTCATCAAACGATTAAAAGTAATAATCCATCATTGGTTTTGTGGTTTGTGCCATAGTTGGCTATTATTTATTGGTCACTTTTATACAGGGCATTACATGGGCATGCCTTGGCCTCAGTTAGATGTTCTGTCTCATTTGATTACTATGAGACAGTTAGATATGCAGAAGCATATTAAGTGCAGCTTAAACTGAACATAATAGAAGCATTCGTCAATTTTGTATTGGGCCATCGCTGCGAAATAGTTTTTCGTATATGTGGCATATAAGTTATGAAGCATAAGGTATATAATTTGTGGTGTATTTGTGTGTATTAGTGTTAAAAGGTTTTTTTTTGCAGATTTTCATAGGGTTTATTTAAGCAAAGAGGCTGGGGATGTGTTTGATAACCTGGATTCTGTAAATGGGTAATACATTAGGAAGAACTGAATTCCATTTCTGAGTAAAAAGTATGGACCATAGCAAATGGTCTAACCAGAGGCAGAATCTGCTGCAATCAGTGAAGATTTTTTCAGCTTTGGTGCACTCAGTCAAAAAGTGCCCCACATTCAGACATCCGTGCCGAGAGAGCTGTTGACAGCTGTTGGCCACAAGATCAGCTTTACCAGTACAGATCCTATGTATTGCTCTAATGTGGAAAACAGGGATTTTTTTTTGTACAGTGACTATGCAGAATGGGTGTATGATTAACCTGGTCAAGGATCAGGCATTTTGATCTTAGACTGATTATAAACCAAGTGAAAAGCCGTCTGTGCCATTCATTCCAAAGGTTTATTTGCGGCTCAAATGCCAGCCCACATGCATATACCTACACTCGCTCCAACATATAGGATTTATTGCCATTCAGATATAAAAAGGATCGATACATAGATTTTTTTTCTTTCAGGCTATAGGAAATAATATCTAAAATATTATCCTTTTTGTTCCCAATAAGGGAACAAAAAGGACCTCTACGACAATACAAGAAAACACCACCAGTTAAGTCACAAGACGTAAAAAAAAGAGCAGTTGATTGACAGATTTTAAATGTACGTTACCATAAACACCATATATAACGAAGACAAGCTCTGGCTTTTACAGATATACAACTGCAAGTTGACTAATGATGGGACTATGACTGTGACTGTTATCACTACAGTAGGATGTAAAGGCTGAGGTTACTGGTAACATATGCACCTTTCTGCAGTGGCTGTACTGACACTGATTTTATTTCTAATTCAGATATTGTGCCATATGTTCCAATACGACATCTGGCAAGTGAATCTTATAGCCGTTTTTTTAATTCAGTAAAAATAGCAGTAGATGGTTGCTTATGAGTCTAAAGATCTTGGGTTTCTTCCTGTTTTTTTTTTTTCAATTCCACAAGCTGCAAGAGTATCTTATACACACTCACTCTCTCTCTGGCACTCGGTTGCTAATGATATAGGATATTGAATCGGTGTATTGTCAAATGGAATATTATATCATCAGTACTGAGCATCAGTAGTGGAGTGAGACTACTAATGACAGCTCTAATAGTATGGGTTATAATAGCATCAGCATCTGCTGTGAGAAGTGGATTTGCTGTTTTCAGGAAGGATGAGATTAATGTGGTGTGATTGAAGCTCTAGTTTAACTGCTTCCTCATGTGCTGTCTGTGCCTACAGCTGGGGCCAGTTCAGATGATTCAAGGTTATCATCCAGCTTTCTCCTTTTTATTTTTTTTGAGATCTTTCAGAAAGCGTGGCAGCATATGCTGCGGCCGGGGGGCAGAATCGTATTACCATGTGCAGATTAGCACAAGTGTGTATGAGAGCGTTTTACAGGACCAGTATTTATGCTGTAGTAGCTCAAGCCCTTGCAAACAGAGATAAGCTACTGAGATGAATTTAATCATACCACAAACTCAGGATACACTTCTGTTACAGGACAATTGCGGTCATGTATTGGTACTAGCAGTATTGCAGTAAGAGTAAGTGAACACACTCTGTCCGAACCTCTGATTATACAGTATGCATATTTTCGTTGATATTCCTTTTGAACCGAGCTTTTTACGGAGCTGCCAGTGAAATAAGAAAGTAAAAATCTTTTAGAAAAGGATCCCAGCAGGAATGCAGTTACAAATAATTCAGCTCATTCTAAATATTGCCTTATCATTATTCATTGATGATTTGGTTCTGTGTTTGTGCATAACTGATATGAGACTAAACAGAGCATGGATTACATTTGATCAGCATACTTTGATGGAAATACTGTAAATCACTGCTATGAAAATCAGTTTATGGCCAAGTATATCCCTTGTGTCAGTGAGTAATCTCACCTGGATACTGTGGACATGTACCTAAGACCTGCTGTTGCAATCATAACTAATTTCCTGTGCTTTTCCCAGAACTCTTATTCACAATGTGCTTTGCTTCTGGCTGGATCACTAGGGATCTATGTGCCTATCTGGATTTCTGTAAAACTCATTCTAAAAAAAAAAAAACTAAAGACAAAGAAATATAACTGAATGTAGCTATAATGTAAAATAGCAAAAATTATACTCCAAAGCATTATTTACAATTTTCTGAATCCTGTATACAGATTGTATCTCATTGCATTTCTTTCCTGTCTTGCATCTCAGATAAGGACAGGTTGGACATGGATGAGGATTCTCTAGGACGTTGCTCCATCCGTGACAGGAGCACCAATGGGCAAGTTGCAGATGGCAGCGGTTTAGGGACAGGAGCAGGTACCTTCCAAAGCCTGTGGGAGCGGACAGTGGCGTCCGATCCCGGTTTGTTCCAGCTGCATTACATGGACCTGGGCGAGTTCCTGACGGAGAACGGCATGGCCATGCACGGCGCTCAGATCCCCTCCCAGAGCTCACAGTGCCCCTCTACGTCCCCTTCTCCCTGCTCCTCATCTTCCTCGTCTTCGGTTTCCGCCGCCTCGCCACCTACGCTGCTTGGTTTGGACATGCAGGCGCAGCAGAGCATGCTGGGAGCTGCCGGCTGCTTGCACAGTGAGTTTGGTCACATGTCACATGTGGGCACATGTTTTTTTTTTTTTTGCTGCTGCTAGTTGGGAGACTTTAAACTTGCGCAATTATTTATTTCTTTTTGAACAAAGTCAATTCATGGCACAATCGAACCGGTCCTGTACTTGTGAGATATTGTTGTTGTTGTTGTTTTTTATCATCCTCGAGCGTTTTAAAATAATGGATTTTTAAATATTCTATTCTATAAACAGTTTAATTGTCTAATTAAAAATACACTATAAGGGCTTCAGGTTTACAGAGAGTGAGGGAGAGCGTTATAATGTTATCAGCTGTGCTGTGGAGAACTATCATGAAAACACAGCTGGATATCGCATTTTTAAATGATTCTGCAGCATCACTGCAGTGTGTGTAGAAATGCGGTGTAGGTCAGGTACATGAAATAGTAAAAAAAAAAACGAAAAAAAAAACAGAACAGTACTTTTCGTAATCATAATCCTTTTACAGATTGTCTCATGGCCGACATTTACACCGTTAATGGTGCTCACAGGAGAGCGAAGATAAACACAAACAAACAGTATAGTTAATCACTTCCTGTTTATCATCATCATTAACATAATTAGATTTGGTGTATTATAAACTAATAAAAATATTCTCATGTCAGAATGCAAGGTCTGAGCACTCTGAGGGAATGGGAATTGGGGGAAGGGGATAGGGCCAACAGGAAGCGGTTGTGCATGTATAGAGTTTGAAACACCTGCGCAGATCTTTCCATGCCGATTGGCTTATCTCCCATGTTATTGGGGGGGAAACAGAAAAGACTGCTCTTTTGATGTATTTTGGAGTGACGATAAATCGTACCGGAGTACCCTGATGTTTTGGTGGCGCTATGCAGAGCGTATAATGGTCAGCGGGTCCGGGAATGTAATGCCATGCACAGGCCATTATTCTACTTAAACGCACGTTTATTCCAAATCATTCACTCGTTCCAAATCAAATCTGCTTGCTCACGTTTGTTTGATGGACTTTTAAAATGCTGCATCTGAACATCAACAGATTCTAAATAAATATCTATGTCGAGGATGTTATAAATCTTCAAGAGGCTCATTATGTTCGACATTATGTCTCACGCTTTATTTTTAGCATTTCATGAAATATTAGGCAGCCATGAATTGAAAAATGAGGCATGAAACCGAGATCTTTTCTGACTCATCTCGTAGCGAGCATCTCGTACTGTTTCTACAACACGGAAGAAGGCCGTAACGCGACGTTCGCGCGTCAGAAATCGAACGGCGCTTTGGAGTTTATCATCTGAGTTAGAAATACATTCAGCGTCCATACGGCCACTGCACAGAGGTACATAACAGTATGTTTCCTGTAACATTAGTAAACATTTTTCGTCAGTTGTACGTCATAATTTTAGGTAACTACCTGAATTATTGCTGAAAAAGAAATTTGCCGTGGGATCCCGTTTTAATTGTAACGTGCCAATGAGCTGGAAACAGGAAGTTCGACTGCACTAGTATAAGTGGATAGGGCTTAAAAAAACCGGGCCAGGATGTGAAGCTCAGTAAACACAAGTTTCCGTTCTGATATATGTCTCAGAACCTGTATTCCATTTCCCTTTGGATCTGTCAGTGTTGAAAATCCTGAGGGGTTTTTTGTATTTCTGGCAGTAGTGAGCACATGGGGTCTGGATCCAGTTGCGGGATTTGAAATGTTAATTAAAAGGTTTCAGGGGTTTATCGGATTTACATACACAAGCATGCAAATATGTAATCTCTATCATATTCCTACAGCGATTACTGAATATCGCTGTGTTTAAATGTATTGTTTATAAGACTTTGGTTAGTGTGTGTGTGTGTGTGTGTGTGTGTATGGCCCTTGTTTATCCTGTGTTATAAAGCAGTTAAGATTGGGTTGGGTTTGGAATGTACTGTAAGTAAACTGCTATCAGTCCTCACATGCTGACTGAGGGACTCTAGGCAAGATAAAAGAGTGCAAAAGAAAGACAGGGGGTGGCATGTAGGGGGTGAAGATGAAAAGAGACAGAAAACAACATACTGAATTGCAAAATAAGTAATAGAAGTGAATGAAAGGACAAGACAAGACAGAACAAAATCATAAAGAATGACAGGATGTGTGTATGTGTGTGTGCATGCGCGTGTTAACACTGTTGGTCCAAGCGCACATGCTGGATCACGTGCCAGGACAAAGTGTGGAGCAGTGTGAGTGAAAAGGGGGAGGAGATTTAGAAAGATAGATAGATAGAGAGAGAGAGAGAGAGAGAGAGGGGTGGAGAAGGAGTGGGAGGGGTTTCACACTGTGTGTGCATGTGTGTGCGTGTCTGACAGTGCAAGAGAACAACTGTACTTCAGAGTAAATGTTTACTCTGAGTGGTGGAGAGAGAGAGAGAGATTACAGATGTTCTGTAGAGAGATTCTGACTTCCATTCTTGTGTTTGTTTGTCTTATGCTGTGAGAGTATTTCTTTCTTCTTCAACCTTTTTGACTTTCAGTTGTTATTGCAGGAAGTCAATAGATCACACACTTCTAATTTTGCATGCTGTGTTTTAGTTGTGTTTTAAATCAGTTGTGTGTATGTGTGTGTGTGTGGGTGTGTGAGAGCAGAGTGAAATATAGAATTGTTGTTCAGAGGTGAAGTGTTTGCTGTGTTTACCTGCTGCCCTCTGGTGGAAATGTAAAGAAAAGCAACATGAACTGAAATATTAAATAATATGAAGTGGATTCATATCACATTACACCATTTCCAATGCATACCTTGGGAATTATGTAGAATAAAAAGTACATTTGTCATGTAAGTGAGTATAATGTCAGGAACCCTTACAATGTGTCTATGATTTGATCTATGATGTGTGAGCTGAATGTTACACTCTTCACTGAATTTGACATTCCACAGCCATGGTTAAAGTATTATGTACAGCGTTGACACACAGGTGTAGCTGCTTATGAGTGGGCTATGGAAAGTAGTCCGTGGAGAAACAAATGACAATGAAACAATCCTTAGAGCCGTTTAATAGCAGCTAAAGAGAGAGAATGCGTGAGGAATGTTTTTTGGCTCAGGGTGCTTGTGAGCATTCGAATCCGTCCTCTTCTTCGCATCATGTCCAGGATCGGCTGCCAGTGTTGCAGAAGTTATTTCTGAGAAAGCGTACAATCCTTGTTACAGATACTGATAACTCTGGGGTATTTGGCATGGGAATATTTATTTAAGCCTTGGCAGATCGGGATCGCATCGCTCAGTCCCATCATAGCTGTGATGTGAGATAATTAGGATGCCATACCGAAATATTTAAATGTTGATGTATATTTGTAACATGACTAGTTTTCTGATAAGCATGTCATGGAGGCATGGAAGTGAGATAAAAAAAAAACGGTGGTTGAAGCAAGCACCACTTAATTTATTAATTTATTGAAGATTTTATCAATTAATCTGAGGATTAATTAATTAATTTATTTGATGTAATTTTTACTGCTCCTTTAATATTTTATATACAGTATATATACAGGGGTTAGACAATGAAACTGAAACAATAATTTATTAGTATGGTGTAGGGCCTCCTTTTGTGGCCAATACAGCGTCAGTTCGTCTTGGGAATGACATATA
>JANCOA010000049.1:20026132-20041141 GCA_024363135.1 Leptodoras oyakawai
TGTAAATAGTCATGAAAATAAAGAAAACGCATTGAATGAGAAGGTGTGTCCAAACTTTTGGCCTGTACTGTATAATGTTATAATATGATAAAGTTCCAATGATGTGTATTTATTGCATAATCATGCCCATCCGTATTTACAGTAGTGTTCCTGGCACTCGCTGACATTTTCAAAGCAAATGTTATATGTTGTTATGTCAATATGCCCATATTTGGATATTATATTATTATATTAGAATATTATAGTGTCTGCAAGATACAAGTAACACAAGCTGTATATTTAATTTGATGCTTATATTTCCTAAAACAAATAAAATGGTAAAATCCTAATTGAAGCTGTTACATATTTGGTGTTTTCAAAAATAGAAAACATAATGTTTTTATTGCAGTCTCCTTTTTGCACTATGTAATCTCACTTACTATCAGAAGTCTCAATAAGCATGTGAAGATGTGTCTCTTTCAGTTAGTCTCCCTAAACAGAGATTGAGCAATTCAATTCAATTCAATTTTCAGAATTGAGCCAACAGTTCAAATGACTATGAATGAGCATACCATCATGATCCTCCTAATGTTTGCCTCTTTACCATACCTTTGGGTCATTAACCTCTATAGTGTGAGGCTACTGAAAACTATTTTGTGTTATACACTTCATATATCACAGAGTCTTATCCTTTTTACCATCTACAGCGTGAGGAATTATGTTATTCTCTGGAAACATTCTGTTTTCAAATACTGTATCTGTCACAGTGATACACAGTGGAGGAAGGACAAATGGATGAATATTTTTGCATCAGACTCTGGGTACCTTCCAAAAAAAAGAAGCATGAGCAAATATGAGCAATTCTTGGAACTAATTCTGCAGAACATAGACTTGGATAATGATTTAGAGGAGGAAGTTTCTAAAGAAGAGGGCTATTTAATTCAATCATCATCATGAATGGAATTTTAGACAAGAACTCTGAGCCACAGCCACTCAATGCAGGCTTTCAGTTAGAAGAAAGAGGGTTGGATACATTCAAGTATGGCAATTTGGAAAGGTCCTTGACCACTGTGGGGTGCCAACAATTTCAGATGTCAAAATAATAATGATTCAGGTCACCTGCTATGCCATCATGTCTGGCTTTGAGCTCCTGATATTTTTAGATTAATCACTTACTGTAGAAATAACTGGTTTTGAGGAGAATATTGTTTTTGGGCAGAAGTACAAATATGAAGATGAAAATAACAATGATTTTAAAATGTTCTGGAAATATATACTAAGAAAAAAAAACTTTGTTTAGAATCTCTCTACTTCCTCCTTTGTGTACACTCCTCTTCAGCTCACCCTATGGGTTTTCAAATGGATTTAGGTCATGGGAATGGCCTGGAATGGCCAGGTCAAAAGCTTGAGTCAGTGAACGTGAACATATTTTATGTAGATTTGGAAACCTCACGGAGTCCATCATTCCTTTGATCCCACCAGGGTGCCCAAGATGACATCCCTGACACAGGTTCTATGGATTAGGTTCTTTTTCTATAAATATTTCCTTATTTCTATGTTAAGGTCACCTTTCTTTGTTGCCAAATGCATTGATGTGATGCATTGGGTCTTCTGAACTGGCTTTTCTGCTCCGGAAGGTTGTAAAGTGTACTTCTTTCAGATACTATACTAAGTACTGTATTGACTTTGTCTCAGCTTAAACTAGTCTGGTCATTCTCCTCTGATCTTTCTCATCAACAAAAGTGTTTCACCCTGCACACCCTCTGCTCAAGGATGCTTTTAGTTTTTTGCGCCATTCTGCACCATTAGACAGTTGAAGACTAATCTAATCTTTCTAATCTTTAACTGTCCAGTTTTGATGAGTCTATACCCATGATAGTCTCAGATTCCTGTTCTTGGCTGACAGGAGTGGTCTTCTGCTGTTGTAGCTCGTCCACCTCGAGATTTGATGTGTTGTGTATTCTGAGATTCTTATTTTCCATTTTCCTCTGGCCATTCTTATCAAAAAGATGTTTCAACCCACAGAACCATTGCTAACTTTTGTTTTTTTGAGTACATTCTATTGTGAGTACATTCTTGAGACTGCTGTTTGTGAAATTGCCAGGAGATCAGAAGTTGTAGAAATATTCATGTGTTCCTCAAAGTGTATTTTTTTCTCCAAAATCAAATGGCATTCTAATATTGACTATAGTGTTTATATTGTTTATAATTGAGACATACAGTACTGTGCAAAAATGCTGCAAAATAAGAATGTTTCCAAAAATGGAAGTGTTAATAGTTTATTTTCATCAAGTAACAAAATGCAGTTTGGTGTGAGTACTCTTTGCCTTCAAAACAGGATTTTGATTCTTCTATGTACTCTTGTGCAGAGTTTTTAAAGGAATTCGTCTGGTAGGTTGTTGGACAACAAACCACAGTGGATGTAGAGCCTTCTGTGGATGTAGGCTTCCTCAAATCCTTCTGTCATTTCATGTAATCCTTTTTCATGTAATTCCAGACAGACTCGATGATGCTGAGATCAGGGCTCTGTGGGGGCCATACAATCACTTCAAGGACTTCTTGTTCTTCTTAAGGCTGAAGCTAGTTCTTAATGACATTGGCTGTATGTTTAGGGTCTTTGTCCTGCTGCAGAATAAATTTGGGGCTAATCATACGCCTCCCTGCTGATACTGCATGATGGATAAGTATCTGCCTGTATTTCTCAGCTTTGAGGACACCATTAATCCTGACCAAATCTCCAACTCCATTTGCAGAAATACAGCCCCAAACTTGCAAGAATCTTCCACCATGCTTCACTATTGCCTGCAGACATTCATTATTGTACTGCTCTCCAGCCCTTTGGCAGACAATTGCCTTCTGCTACAGCAAAATATTTCAAATTTTGACTCATCAGTCCAGAGCAGCAGCTGCCATTTTTCTGCACTTCAGTTCCTATGTTTTCATGCATAGTTGAGTCGCTTGTCCTTGTTTCCATGTCAGAGGTATGGCTTCTTGGCTGAACTCTTCCATGAAGACCACTTCTCCCGACAGTAGACATGTGTGTCTGGGTGTACTTTACTTTACTGGGTGTACTCTACAAAGAATTGATGCTGGTCTGAAGGCAAAGGGTAATAAGACAATATACTGATTGGATTAAAATTTTTCTTTTGTAAATTGATCTAAATTAACAATTATTATTTGTATGTTTGAAAGCATTCTTAGTTGTCCACAACTGCTTAAAACTTTTGCACAGTAATGTATATTAAACAAAATATTAATAGACAATATATTCTATTAGTACAAATGCTGTTTTTTCATTTCAAAGTCCATCCACCTTTAGTCAGAGACTTAGATAATCTGCATTTTAATATTTTTTAATTTCTGTAAATAGAGCCATCTCTCTGCTTAAAATGTTCACAATTTCACACAAAATGTAGAAAAGGATCAAAATATTTAAACTTGTACACTCCTAATAAGTGACATAATGGACAAGGGAGGCACTCTGGTCACCTTATGTAACCTTATGTAACTGTCTTTCTTTGTCATGTTTCTTTGTCAAGTGTTGTTGATATCCAGTCATCCTTATTAAATATTTAATCTAATACTTACTTTAATCACTGCTCATCAGTTTCATCAGTTCTTATATTCCCTCATCTCCTATTTTCCTGTGTCCCTCCTTCAGTTTCAGCACCCTACTGAGCAGTACCCGCCCCTGAAGTTTGGAACAGTCCCGAATGGCAGCACAGAAAAGAACATTCGCAGTAATTACCCTGACATGCACCACTACATGATTAAATACAACCAGAAAGGAGTGGAAGAAGCCATCACCAACCTGAAGACGGGGTTTGTGCTGCATTTGTCTTGCTGACTGTTGTCATATTTCTTTTCCATTTCATCTCTCTCTTTGATGCCTCAGCCAACCATCCAAGTCCATTTCACCTTTTGACCCAGACTGCTCTGCAATTTAAGGATATCCATTTTTTTTTTGCTTCTACTTTTTCTTACTTGCTGGCACTATCTCTCTGCTTTGATACACTCCAACACACTAGAGGAGTAGTAACTTTGTTACAAGCACTCATTGTTTTGATTAATAGAGAGGCTCTTTCTTATTAGTACTTAGTTGCTAGTTAACTGCAACATGTGACAAATAAAGAACCGTGAACCTTGAGCCCTGAATTTATACTGGAATAAGTATAAATTCAGGGAATAAGTGGAATAAGACACCAAAGAAACAAATAAAAGAATGACATCCACATATTCAAAACTGATTTGAAAAAAATGTTTTATTTCAAGTCATTGTTTGTTACATTTCAAATTAGAGTCAGGCAGGAACATAGTTTGGAGGATACACTTTTAGTTTGTTGCTTCCTTCAAAAACAAGCTATAAAGACTTTTTTTAACCTGAATGCACCTTTTAATGTTTTCCTGTACATATATTATTATTCATTATTATTCGTACATAAATGTATTTCAACATGCATTCAAACTTTAAATAGTAACAGTGGTGATATAATGATATATTTTTGGTTATAATTAGTTAGTGTTACTCCATAAGGCTGTAGTTTATGACATCTAAAAATGATATTATCTCCCTTAAGTAATTTTATGAAAATAACCAAATGCACTTATTTGCATGCTTATTAGACAGTTGGTTAACCTCTAGAATGAAGGTAATTTCAAATAAAGCACAGAAGGATTTATGGAATATGAGTATGTACACTGATCAACCATAACATTAAAACCACCTCCTTGTATCTACACTCTTGTCTCTTACCATTTTATCGGCTCCACTGACCATACAGGTGCACTTTGTAGTTCTAGAGATACAGACTGTAGTCCATCTGTTTAACTGCCTACTTTGTTAGTTTCTTTATGCTGTTCTTCAGTGGTCAGGACCCCCACAGAGCAGGTATTATTTGTATGGTGGATGATTGTCAGCACTGCAGTGACCCTGATGTGGTGTTGGTATGAGTGTGTGTTGTGCCGGTATGATTGGATCAGACACTGCAGTGTTGCTGAAGTTTTTAAACACTGGGTCCACTCATTGTCCACTCTATTAGACATACCTACCTAGATGCTCCACCTTGTAGATATAAATACAGAGACAGTAAGTCATCTGTTGCTGTACAGTTTGTGTTAGTCATCCTCTAATCCTTCATCAGTGCTCATAGGATGATACCCACAGGTCTCTGTTGGCTGCATATTTTTGGTTGGTGGACTATTCTCAGTCCAGTAGTGACACTGAGGGGTTTAGAAACTCCAACAGCACTGCAGTGTCTGATCCAATTATATCAACACAACACACACTAACACACCACCACCACATCAGGATAACTGCAGTGCTGATAATCATCCACCACCCAATACTGCCTGCTCTGTGGTGGTGCTGTGGGGGTCCTGACCAGTGAAGAACAGCATAAAAGGGTCTGTGCATCTACAAAGTGCATCTGTATGGTCAGTGGAGCTGATATAAAATGGACAAAGAGTGTAGATACAAGGAGGTGGTTTTAATGTTATGGCTGATCTGTGTATGTAACGTACCCACTACCTTTTCAGTAAAAATAAAAGGGCACATATATAAGCACTAAAGTGTAGAATCTAAAAGAGCAGAGTAGGAAAAAAGGAGCAGAGAGTATCATGTACAAACTGCTGTAGATCAGTGCAGTGGTTAAGTCCACTGTGCCCTTTTCGTGATTCAGTTAAGCTATTTTATTGCAATGCCAGTTATTAATACACTGCACTTCTGATTGCTTCTAGTTACTCTGAGCTGCTGTCAGTAGCTTTATTGAATGTAGACTATGAATGCTTGTACCTGATACTTGTTGAAGTGGTCTACAAACAACACCGCACGTCGCTCTGTGTTCTAGGCGAGCCTAATTTTAAAACTTAAAACCTCCACTGATCAATACATGATCCTGGTGAGGGTTGTGGTGATCCATTGACCATGAGGCAGGAATACATCCTTGATGGGATGCCCTTCTATGGCAGTGCACCATGCACACACATTCATTAACATATTTAGTGTAATCAGTCCACTCACTAGCACAGGAAACCAGACAACCTGGAGGAAACCCACACAGACACAGAGAGGACATTTGAAATTCCATACAAAGCGTAACCTGAACGGTCTTCCCATGTAATTGGGTAGAAATGTACATTTACAGTAACTCCCTGTCACTTAAGACTGTAGTTAAATTATATTGGACATTTGACTTTAACTCTTTGATGTATCATGAACAAAAAGCCCTTTTTACATACTACTTTGTCACACCAGAATTAGAGAAACAGAACAAACCACAGCCAAGCACATTATGAAATATTCTCCATTAATCTTACTGAAGGTTTCAGAAGGTGACCAGTGCTAAATAATTAAGGAACCTTCTAAACCACTTAGGTGTATGAAGTGGATGTCTTTGTATGATTCAGTGCCCAGGAGTTTGGCTAAAAGCATCCGGAGAGCAACGACATGAATAATAAGACAAATGAATATGATCAATGCTAAAATGGCTAAGGCAAGAAAACAAAACTTACTTAGCGTACTTGCTGCATTTCAATGGTGTGTGACCTTGTGGGCCATGTCTTTTCCATCTTAGTGCAACAGCTAAATACTGCGTTCAAGTGTATTACAATAGACTACCTAAAAAGATTTAGGTAGTTTATCTTCTGAAAATTAACTAATGACATCCCAAAGGTGTATACTGTAGGTCTTTATTTTGCTCTATATATTTGCATATTGCCACTCAATTATCTG
Source organism: Leptodoras oyakawai (assembly GCA_024363135.1). Taxonomy (NCBI): domain Eukaryota; kingdom Metazoa; phylum Chordata; class Actinopteri; order Siluriformes; family Doradidae; genus Leptodoras; species Leptodoras oyakawai. Next base: position 20,032,842 of record JANCOA010000049.1, read on the forward strand.
TTTACAGTTCAGTATTGTAAATTGTTAATCATACAATGTGGTTGTCAGCCATTTCTTTACATTTTGTATTTGCTGATAGATCTGAAAAGCAGACATTCTCACCCTGCCTTCTCAGCAATTCCCTTTCTCTCTCTATTTCTCTCTCTCCCTCTCCTTCACCCTGCAGTAAGCTAGATGCATTTATCTATGATGCCGCAGTGCTGAACTACATGGCTCGTAAGGACGAGGGGTGTAAAGTGATGACTATAGGCTCTGGTAAAGTGTTTGCCACCACAGGATATGGCATTGCTCTCATTAAGAACTCCCGCTGGAAACGACCATTGGACCTGGCCCTGCTACAGCTGGTGGGGGATGGTAAGAGCCTGAGCTTGTGGTTGTAGCCAGGATAAGATGGTTAAAGGGGGTTAAAGTGGTCTAATGGTTAAAGTCCTGGATGGATAAAGTATTTACATAGCAATGTGGAGAAATGAAGCTTTACTGTAATAAAGGAATATCCGTGTAATATCTGGGAGTATGTGTGCATCTAAGTGAAGGACTTAGAATTGATTTATTTGTGTAGATATTTATCATAAAGGAGCCACACAGTAAAATGCAAAGCTATAGCAAGCACAAACACAAACAGATAAAAGCTAAAGATAAAAACATAAAATAACTAAACATGAACATTAGTTTGGCACCCCACAGTCCAGTGCAGCCTTGAACTGTTTTTATGATAGTATATTATAGAATATATAATACAAATAATTTTTAAAAAGAATAGTCCTTTGACCTTATCAAATTGGCATGATACATACAGTTTGCATTCTAAAGAATAAGTTCAGTGCATCAGTTCACACACACTCGTCCAAACAGTGATACTTTGTCATTCATATGGTTTCTCGTGCTCATACATTGATGGTTTATTTGATTACTTTTATTTTTTGTACTTACTAGTATTCAGTGTGTGTATGTGTGTGTGTGTGTGTGTGTCTGTCTGTGTCTGTGTGTTTGCCAGTTCCCTGCTGTGAGAGCGTCTCACTAATGCCAGGTCCTATCAGCTAATGCCACAATTAAACAGCTAACTCTGGCATGACAGTTCTATATGCAAAATGAATTGTGCCATTTGTATTTTTCTTGGCACACAGCCAAGCACATTTTCTGTGGTTTTATTTTCTGTAAATCTATACCCATTTCACTTTTGAAACATTAAAATCTATAAAAGGTTTAGTGGTTGTTGACACTAATGACTTGCTTTGTAGGCCGAATAGGATTTTTTTCCCACTGCATTTTAAGAGCATTTCACAGGTGGTGCTTCTATGTATCTCTCTTCTATTCTCTTTACCCTCTCCTACCTGCTGACTGTAATCCCTGTCTTCTCGACATGCACCTCTAATCTTTCACTCCTACTTCTCTGACAGTAATGTCTCACTCTTTACCACCTGTTAGACTTTCATCAGAGGGTTTACAACCATCAGTACTGTTTACTTGCAGTTTTTATTTCTTGTGCTCTTTTTCTGATAGCAAAAACAAGCATTCAAATAATTTAATTTGGTGTTTGTTATTACAGTATCCTTTTTTAAAAACACACACACATACACACATTTGAATGCTATTCTTGTAAGGACTTTCCATTTAAATAATTTCTGTAATGAAAAGGCTCTTTTCTTTGTTTTTATTTCTGTTAAAACTAGTTTACACTCACAACCTCATGAATTATACATTATGTTTTAGAATTACGTGTCATCTAAAGCCACTAGATGAAATATTTCCAGCATATTATTAAATACCAGGGTAATGGTTTTTGTATAAAATTCCAATATAGCGTAGTCCTATTGCTAAAATAATTAAAAAAAAATCTTTGTTTTGTTACAGTAATAAACTGTCAGATAGTTTTGGTGAAATTCTCTTCGGTCTGACACAGCTTTGTGGCTGGCATTAGAGTGATGTTGGTTGGTTGGTGGAACTGGGGCTGTAGGTCACACAGATGGTGCCATGTCTGGCCACTGGCCCAGGTTAAAGGGTGTTAAAGTGTGCCTGTAAAATTATGCCCACTTAACCATGCCTGTCTCTTGCCAGCCATTGCCCATGCTGCCAAACAACCTGTGTGATGCCAAGGTGCACTAAAATGACTAGTAGATTTCCTCTAGAGATCTAGAGGTCTGAATACAGTTTGTGGTCCTAGTCTCCTGTAGTCCATATTTATACTTCCCCAAAAAGTATTGTACTGGCAAAGCCAATTCTTTTGTTCAGCTTGCTTTTCCTGATGTTTCAAACTAATTAGAACATGGCATCTTTGGTGGCAGATCACACAATTTATAGGTGAGCAAAAATCTAGGTCATTGTAAAGTAACTTAAAAGCTAACATTGGTCAGACAACTGGTCAGAACCAGGACCCCCAGAGATCACCACTCCAGTGATACTGATGTGGTGATGGTGTGTTAGTGTGTGTTGAACTGATGTGAGTGATTCATATATACACATACACTGTTCTCTTCTCTTTGCTTCTTAGATGAAATTGAGATGTTGGAGCGTCTCTGGCTTTCAGGGATATGCCACAATGATAAGATTGAAGTAATGAGCTCCAAGCTGGACATCGACAATATGGCTGGAGTCTTTTACATGTTGCTGGTGGCCATGGGTCTGAGTCTGCTGGTGTTCGCCTGGGAGCACCTTGTCTATTGGAGGCTTCGCCATTGTATGAGTGGAATGGGCCAGTCTGGCAAACTGGACTTTCTACTTGCCTTCAGCAGGGTAAGCAGGGCAGTCAAATGCAAGCAGACAGATATGTTAGAATGGATGCTGTAACCTATAAGGGTGGTGTGTAATACTTTAACTTCAGGCTTTGTCTCTTTCCTAAATTCCAAATCCCCATATACAACCAGAACAGCTGATCTTACTGCAAAATCATATCAGACCATAGCATCTTATTTTTGTGAAATCTAGCAACATAACACCTCTATTGCCAAAATATGCCTTTTTACTTTACTCTCCTTTTCTTTCTTAGGGAATGTATAGCTGTTGCAGTTTTGAGGATGAAACAGCCCAAGGTGGACCCAAGGTCACCATTTCCACCCACCATCATCCCTCTGTGGTGTCAGCCCCTCCCTCATCCCATGTTGTCACTGCAGGTGTCACCAACCAAGCCATTGCCATGGTGCCACAACAACAGCAGCAGCAGCAACAACAACACCCAACTCAGCCTCCACAGTCCTATAAAACCCCTCTTCCTGGGTCTCCTCCTGCTGTGGTACATTCTGGTGGAACTATGGGGCCTTCTACCACACCACTTCTGGGTGCCCCTCTCCCATGCTCCACATTTTTGCCCCGGCCTGACCGCAGATTGGCTGTAGTGGATCGCTGGAGGCTGCCCAAATCTACCAGTGCCACCACACCCATGAATCTCAGAGGGGGCTTATCTGACATGGGAACCTTCCCACAAAAGATAGTTCCTACATGGGCAGGGAGTGTACCAGCTGGAAGCACTTTGGATGGATATAAGCGGTACTATGGCCCCATTGACCCTGAAGGCTTGGGGCCATGTATGGACCAACAAGCAGGCACTCAAACTCCAAAATCAGCTCCCAGGAACCATCAGCAACCCCCACCAGCTAGCTTGGCTTTCTACCAGGAGAAGGGCATGGACCATGGGGTGGGGAAGAAGGTGGGAGTGTGTACTGGTGGAGGGGGTCAGGGGAAGGGGGTGAAGTCTTTGGGTACCCCTAGGCTGCCACCCAAAAGTCAGACTCCAGCCCCACTGCCACCTAACCCCCCACTGCAGCACCCCTCTCCTCCTCTTCCCACATCCCTTTGGAGGAAACGGAGGCCCAAAAAAACTAAAGAGTCTGGTGGCCCACTATATGAGAACATTCTTCCCCTAGGCCGGAGAGGAGGTGGAAGGGACATGGGTCGTAGGCCCAGACCATCTCCACCTCTTCCTATTCCATTACCTGTACCACTTTCTCCAACGTACACACCACCATCGCCCTCTCTCTCTCTTCCTTACACCTCCACCTCATCCTCCACCTCTAGCACTAGTTCATCGACCACATCCTCTGCCTCTTCTTCTCGATCCACCTCTCCCTCAACCACCTCCAGCACTACCTCACGCAGCACCAGAGATAGGGAGGAAGAGGAAGAGGAAGACTTAGATGAGCTGACAGAGGAGTCTAGTCTTCTTCAGGGACATAATCGACTTAATAAGAGGGAGCGCTCCATCCTGTCCCCCAGATCCCTTACACATGGCCCACCACCACCCCCTATTCCCCCACGTAAGCCCCGTGGTCCATTTGGAGAGCGTGAACGAGAGAGGGAGGGTAGATTGAGAGATAGAGGTGGCAGCCAGCTTGCTCAACTCCAAGAGTGGTGGGCAGGATGGGGGGAGAGGGAGAGAGTGCAGAACGGGGGAGGATCTGGTGATGCTGAACGGAAAAGGGAGAAAAGACACAGGAAAGACAGGGAGAAAGAGAAAAAGAAAAAGAAAAAAAACAAGAAGAGGAAAAAGAGAGAGGAACGTGAAAGGGAGAGGGAGCGTAAGCGGCGGAAGGTGAAGAAAAAAAAGAAAAAGGTGATGAAGGCAAAGAAGAAGAAGAAGGCATCCACTGGAAAGCATTCCGAGCCAGATGAAGGTGATGTAGAGGTAGAGAGAGAGGGAGAGGTTGATGCAGACCGAGAGGGGGAGTATGCCTCCTTCTCTAACCAGTACCGGAGTACATTTGGAGAAAAGGGCAGTGTCTTAGGATGGGAAGGAGAGAGAGAGCGAGAGAGGAGGGATGGAGGGGAGGATGTGGGAGATGAACAAGATGAGGAGAGTGGAGGAGGCCGGAGTAGAGAAAGACGGCCAAAGAGTAGCCATGCACGGCATAGACCATCCAGTAAGAGATACTCAAATCTCAACAAACTTCCTGCTTCTGTCAAATTCTGGGTCAGTGGAGGCGGTACAGAAGTAACTGGAGGTTCACCTGCCTCCTCATTACATACCTTTCTTCCATCAGCCAAGCGAAGGAGGAGTAGTGGGACAGAGCGAGAGGTGACAGGGAGGGGAGGGGAGCGTAGACCATTGCTCCTACACTATGAGAGGGGCCGGGCACACACCCGAGAGGGCCTGTCCTTTCATGAGTGGGACTCTGAGGATGAAGTGGAAGATGATGATGAAGAGGAGGAACAGGAAAGGGGGCAAGAGAGGGTAAGAGTGGAGGGAAGAGCAAGAAGGGCAGGGGGCAGAGGGGCTGTGTCTGAGTCTGAGAGGGATCGAATTAGAGCAGATGAGAGTTATTCTGATGATGGCTCCTCAGGGGAGTTTGGCCAGTTTGAAAGGTACTGGGAGGGCAACGGGGCAGAAGGGGCAAGTGGGATTGGAGGTGGGGGTTGGTTTTTTGGCACATACCCTGCCCGAGAGAAAGGGGGAAGCATCAACAGCAGAGATGATTCAATATTAGGTCGAACTGAAGGGTGGAGTGGAGATTTTTGGGGCTCAGGCTCAGGTGTTGGATGGGGCTCTGGGGGTGGAAGTGGGGGTCTTGGCTCACAATGGCCACCTCCTCCAGCATCACTACCACCCCCTCGACGGTATTGGTCAGTTGATAAGCTGCCCATGAAGAGTGAGAAACGTGGTCACAATAGGTCAAAGAGCAAAGGAAAGAGGGCCAGAGGGAGGGAGCAGGATATGGGATCATGCTCATACACACAGATTAGCCACAGCAGAGTCCCTTGTCGGTCCAAACGGGGCAGTGCCACTTCCCACAGTCAGGAGGAGCTGCTGCCCCACTGCCACAGTCTAAATGCGAGTTCCCGACCTAAGCTTCCCCCCAAACCTGATGGTGCCAAATCTGGCAGCCAGTCCAACCTCAGCACCCAGCAAGCTCAACATTCAGAGCCAGCATCCTCCCCTACTCAGTCATTACTGCCCTCACTCCCTGCAAGCTCTGCACACTCCTCCCTCCCTGTGAACATCCCACAACCTCCTTCTTCTGCATCCATGTCTCCCCCACCAGTATTATCTCCTGGTAACACAAAAGGGGCTAGTGCTAGTGCTAAACTTCAATACCAGAGACTGCGCTCTGTGCCCCAGCCACGGCGCTTCTACTCACCCCATCTGCCCCTTAAAGCAAAAAGCCTGTGCTCACGACGTGGCTCTGCTCACTTTTCCAGCCTTGAAAGTGAAGTATGACACGGGGCTTCATTGCTGCACATGTGTGTGAGCTCGGTGGTGAGATGCAAGTTAACTGTGACACATATACACACGATGCACCAGGATCAAGGTAGTGACTACAACTGCCGTGATGGTGCCAGAGACTGGGACGGTGGTGATGATATCACAACAGGGGATGAGTCAGCTGTCTCCCTAAACACGGAAACCCCAGCTGTGCTCCACTTCCGCTCAGAACTGAGCATTACAATGTCGTCTGTAGTCCTGTCCTCTAACGAGAACAATGGATCCAGAATCTGTGAGTAATGATGTCATGTTTACACACACACTGTCATTCAAGGAAGACTTTTTTTGCTCCAGTGGGAATTCTATGGACTATGGAAACCATTAAAACTAAGGTTGAGTTTTAGATTTTTAAGTTTGCTTTTTCGGCACCCTGGCTATGGCCAAAATCACTTCACTGGCTGACACACAGCCTTGCATCTTTTTCGCTGGGTTCGCCACAGTGATGCAGTGACATTTTTTCTGTTTGTGTCCAACCCAGAAGGTCACATTGGACAGTGATGTCTGAACTTTCAACTATTTAGAGTCAAGAATCTCTAGTACTCTTACATTTCTTTTGTTTTAATGCAAAAGCATTAGCCAATCAAATCCCATTAGGAGAAATTCATTGCCGCTTGTCAGAACTCTGATGCCGTGGTGTCAGACAGGGATGTTACTATAGTATGAGATGTATTTTAACAGACAACTAAGGACAAAAACAGAATACATGTAGCAGTTTTTCGGTATGAATTTGTTTTCTTACTCCAGGCTCCCACTACTCCTTTTTTATTCTATCTATTGCGCTCACTGTGTTAGTAAAAGTAGAGTAAGATAGCTGTGTCTGAAGTTAAATAGTAAAACTTTAGTCTTGGATGCCAAATAACACAGAGAATTCAGATTATTAGAGTGGACCCATGATATTTGATCTCTCTTGTTGGCTTAGAGTATTTAACACAAGCAATACATAACTGTCTGAACCAAAATGAGGGTTGCAATATCTATAATTGGCACTAGATGGCTACATTATATTAAAATTAGTTAACATTACTGAATAGTGAATCATGTCTTTTAAACCTAATTGTAATTTCATTATTTGTTCAATATTTAAGCAGTTTTTGCAGATATAAGGTATTGAGTGTGTCCCCAGCTCTCTCCACCACATTTTGATAATTATTTGGCAGACAATATTACCAGTGCAAAGAGAAATAATTTTAGAAAGCACAAAAGCTTTGGCTCATGCCACTAAATGCATCATTTAATACATCAAGGGCAAATCAATAAGACCATCATTATTCCTAAGAATGAACACAGGTGCCAACACACACAAACTGAGCACATATCAGGGCTTTAGGTCTTCATGATTTTTATTTTTATTTGACATCAGGCACAACTCATTTGCCCTTGTTGTAGTTGAATGTAGCTTTAACATAATGTAGCAAAATATAGAGATACCTTTAGACTTGTAGCATTTTGGATGCAGATCATTAAAATTCACGCTCATCAGGATGTGAAGTACTTGCACATGTTCTGGATTAAACCATCTTTACCCAAGGTTCCAGTTAATAGGATCTGTGATGTCTTTCTCCATAATGTATTGCTTTTTTTTGGAAAGAGATTTGCTAATATTTGCAATATGATTGATTACTTTGCCCATATATGAAAGGGTACACATAATCGCATAAGTTTGGGAATGAATATGCTCAGGTAATCAAGTGCGATTTGTGTAACTGAATTGTTAATATAGCTGCTTAGCCCATCTTGGTCATCTTTCTTATGATGTGTGTGGAAGTCTGGGATGTTATTGGAAAGGTTGGCTACATTGGGGAGTGGGGCAAGGGCTGTGGGACAGTTGAATGGGTCCAGTGGGCTGTATGTTCACTTGCTCTTTCACTGACCCTTAAAAAGGCACTAACACAGTACTCTTTGACTGCATGTACAGAACTGAATTTTTCCATGTAGCTTAATTTTGCTGACAAAAATATATCACTATATATACTGGTTTACTGTTTTTTGTTTGTGTTTATTTGTTTGTTTGTTTTATTTTTTTCCGGAGAATATGATGTAATGCTGTCAAAGAACTTTTCTCATTTCTCAGTAGAGGTCTTTTTGAATCCTATCATTTAAAAACATATAT